>PNEQ01054090.1:0-12722 GCA_003012365.1 Medauroidea extradentata | reverse complement strand
TACTCGGTGACAAGTTCACCATACAATTTATCGACAGTTTTCATTTCATGGCTAGCAACCTGGTGACATTAGCACAAAATCTGTGTGCTGCAATGTTCTGCAACACTGTGAAATTCTTCAGTACTGATGAATTTGAACTAGTAAGAAGGAAGGGGGTGTTTCCCTATGACTACGTTGACAGTATCGGAAGACTAGAAGAGACAGAGCTACCACCAAAGGACAAGTTCTGCAATCGACTGACAGTTACGTACATTAGTGATCCAGACTACGAACATGTACATGTTATGTGGAGAAGTTCGTTTGCAAAACTCTGAAGAACTACTCCGACATCTACTTGAAAACAGATGTTCTCCTACTTGCAGATGTATTTGAGAAATTTCGCAGCCTCTGCCTAGAAACATACGGACTGGACTGCGTGCATTATGTAAGTTTGCCCGGATATGCATTCGATGCAATGCTGATGGTAACATCAGTGAAGTTCGAACTTCTGACAGATTATGACATGTAATTGTATCTCGAGAGAGGTGTTCGAGGGGGTGTGGCCCAGTGCGTGAAGCGACACTGTGTTTCTAAGAACAAGTAAGATGGTGAGAAATACAATCCTACGCAGCCAGAAACTTATCTACAGTACCTGGATGCTAATAATTTGTATGGTTGGGCTATGAGTCTGTTTCTACCTAAAAGAAATTTCAAGTGGTCCAGTACCGACCTAGATATCATGAGTGTGTCGGACACTTCTCCTGTGGGATACATCATTGAATGTGATGTAATGTATACTCCTGAATTACACAAGGATCACAAAGATCTACCATTTCTGCCGATAAACGAATGTCCTTCACGATCATCACAGAAGAAACTTATGACTACGCTGACAGATAATAAGAATTGTATCGTTCACTATATTTCGCTCAAACAAGCCGTTAGCCATAAACTTAAGATTGAAAAAATTCACCGTGTTTTGGAGTTTGAGCAAAGTGCCTGGCTAGAGCCAATACATCCAGCTGAATATGGCTAGACGTGCAGCAGCAGAAAATGAGTTTGAGAAGGCTTTTACAAGCTGGCTAACAGCACAGTCTATGGGAAGCTCATGGAAAATAAGCGCAACAGACAGAGAAAGAGTCATGTGTGTAATGAAAAGCGACTCAAGAAACTAGTTGTTAAACCTGCCTTCAAAGACAGAATTATTTACCCAGAAAATCTGTCGCTTGTGAAACTTGAGCATGAAGCAATCATGTTCGATAAGCTCATCTATGTCGGCTTTGCTGTACTAAATTTGTCAAATGTACTTATGTATCATTTCCACTATGATATAATGAAGGCTAAGTACGGTGATGACTTGCAGTTGGCCTACATGGGCACCGACAGTTTCATCTACGAGATACGAACGGGTGACTTTCATCAAGACATGTTCACCGATCCTGACTTCCATAAAGAATTCGATACATCATCCTATCCTGTCAACTATCAATGTTACTCACCTAAAAACAAAAATGTTATAGGCAAATTCAAAGACGAATGTAACGGTGTGCCTATGACTGAGTTTGTAGGACTGCGAGCGAAAATGTATGCCTACAGGTTCTGCGAGAATGTATGCAAAAAGGCCAAAGGAATTCAGAAATGTGTGATCAAAAAGAAAATTACCTTCCAGGACTACATAAGAGATTTGAACAGAGAGAAGGCTATGCGAGTAACTGTACATAGTATAAGATCACGAAAAAAGCAACTTAATTCCGAGTGTAACAACAAACTGGCGCTTATTTGGCTAGACGACAAGCGATGTGGATGCGAAGATGGAGTAAACACTCTACCACATGGATACTCTAACTGAAGGTAAGTCATGTTCATTATACTATTTATATTATATTTGTCACTGTATCATACTATTTCCCTAACAAATGTACTGAACATTATTAGTGTGATTAAACTTTTTCCCTCTTAACAGTCTCCTGCATCCTGGCTACACCGAAAAAGCCTGCACAATAAGCTGAAACGCAACACCCATACTGCCGGAGGACTGCAATGAAGAGAGGTGTGGTAGACTACTAGCAGCTACTAGATGTCTACTGCAGAAATTACGAGACTCTCCATGACTACACTGCGAAACAAGGAACACCACCGCATTGCTGAGTACAGTTATCAGTTAGACATGATGTCTCACAACAGCTCGAGAATGATATTGAATAGAAATGTATACAAATTAATAAATTATCTCAATAAAATCTTTAAAAAATATATTATGTTGTTTTTTTATTGCAAAAACATGCTTCCCAAAATCAAAATTAATGAGTTAATTTTTGTGTCAGTAGAAGGTAGAGTTAGTGCACGCTTAGGTGACAAAATGCTACGTTAATATATGTTTACTGGTACAAAATACTCCATATTCTGGTACAACAGTATTGTTATTTTCCAATTCCAACATTATGTCGTTGTAAAGTAGCATAAATAAAACCATATAACTGAAGAACCATGGGCCAAACACAACTAAACACGCTTTAATTAGTTTAAAAAGTACGTACACACAACATAAAGTAAAATATTTCAGGGCCTAAACAAATAGTTATGAGCACTGCCACCGCCTACGGAATAACATCAGATATTAAATTGCAGAAAATAGTTACAATGGAAGAGTAAGGAAAACAGTATTTCAAAGTTCTAGACATCGACAAAAAATTTAATAAAAAACATACACAATCACTTACAGGCAAGAAAAATACTTAAACCAAAGTACGAAAAGTTACTGTCCGATACTAGAAATCATATACCCAAGTTAAACACAGAAGAAAATGTCTCAAACCCAATATAATAAAATGAAAAATAGTCTTTAAAGGTCTAACACAGAAAAACCAACATGCAATATCCTAGAGGGATGGAGAGGGAGAGAGAGGGAGAAAACTCAAAAAATAAGAGAGCACGAGAGAGAGGAAGAGTGAGAGAATAAGAGAGAAAGAGGGAGGGAGAGAGTAAGGGAGTGGGAGGTAGAGAGAGTGGGAGACAGGGAGTGAGAGAGAGAAAAAAGGATAACGTACATAAAACACATATACGAAAGGGAAAAATATTTAAAGAACAGAAATATAATGCATAAAATGTTGAAAAGAAAACAAATTGACCATTCCTTCTACACACAAGCAATAAAAAAAATATTATCAAGCATTTCAAGGTGAAACTTACATATACGAAAGTAACATCATAAATGTTAATACATTAAAAAAATAGAAAAAAGAGAAAAACTAACTCACAGAACAGGTACAGGACAAAAATATAAATTCCAAGAAGTCGAACACATGTAAAAGCTAAAACATGTTTAAAAAATACTTTAAAAATTTATAAAACTGGTTAAAAAAAAACTATTGGTCATACAAACAAAGGAAAAAAGTATTACGTTTAAGAAAATAAACGGAGACAAGGTTAGATAGGTACATGGTAGGAGTTCAGGTTAGGTAAGGTTAAGTTATGATTTCAGCATTAAAAACATATTAAATAAATGGCGTAGCCGTAACATAAACTCTACCAAGCCCTGACGAAGCAAAGCAAGAATAACGTATTACAAGAATTAGAAGAAGATATGTATTATTAGAGGAAAAATAATACTACCCTACACTAACTATAAACACCTTACAGAAAAAAAAGAATTCTAAGATCTACACGAGTGGAACATATTCAATGGCTTATGAGAATGTAACATACTAGAAGAATTCCTAGCAGTGTACTATGATACAAAGACAGACATACAAGGGAAAATAAGTGTTATGTTAAAGGAAGAACAGAAACAAGGCTTGAAATGTAATTTGTTAGAAGGACAGGTTATGTTAGGTTAGGTTAGGATAGGTGCGGTAGCGCTCTTAATGGTGATACTTGGAAATGGAGACGGACTAAACCAGTAGTAAATACAACACTAATGCTATCTAGCAGAAGACACTGGAACCAAGACGATTGGTATAGCTACTAGCTCTCCTGGTGGAAAGACTCAGCACCAAAGTCTTAGTAATCAACGCCATCTAGAAGTTGATCAGTAACTACTGGCAGACCTACGTAGAGGACAACTATAAAACTAATTAAAAAACATTAAGATTGAGGGTGGAGCCAGTGAGGGTAACTAGGTATTAATACAACGGACATTGATCAAGATGGTGGATGAACAGCCTAACAAGAAAGAGTATAAAATACAGAACAGATCCGGGATCCGGCTCCTAGGCTCCTGCAATAGAATCGGCTGGACTACACTACTTATGCGCAAAAAGTCATCTTAAAAATGTAATAAAACGTTAAATATATAGCGTTTGTATAACATAACGAAAATTGTACTATCGAAGCATATGTAAATTTATAGATAGAAAATATTTTGCGAGCCTGAAACTCGTTCAAAGAAAAAAAATCGCTATACTAAAAAAAAAAATTAATTCATTATTTAGCTGACTGTACTCGCCTCCCCACTTAGGTGATCCTGGTTCGATTTCCAGCTTGGTTGGTCCCCGGACTTTCGCATGTGAGAATCGTGACGTATGATGCCGCTCGTTGGCGGATTTTCTCGAGGAATTTACGTTTCCTCCACCCTACATCGCTCCATATTCACATCACGTCACCTCTCACCAGCGATTAAGACCTACATGTTATTGTGACTAGTGGCGTAGCCAGGATTTAAGTTTGGAGGGGGGGGGGTGGAAAGCAACATTCACCCATCCCCCTAATGAAGCGGGCAGTCTGGGGGTTCTCCCTCGGAAAAATTTGGATTTCAAGGTGCAAATGAGACTATTTTAGCCGGTTTCCTAGTAGAAATATATATTTTAAACCTGAAACAGTCTTGCCATGTTTTCCTCTGACTTTTTGAACTTATTTCTTATGTCATCAATAATTTTTAATACTGTCTTAAAGTTTCTCTTAAAGATTTAAAAAAAATGTGTTTTTTTAACTATTAACGGTACATTTTAATTGTTATGTATTATGTGTTGGTACCTCATATATATGCAATATCTTAAAAAAAAGTCTTTTGATTTAACTTATTCGAGAAATGTAATATTTTTAGCTTTAATTATCAGAAGAAAAGCCAACATTATTTGCCATCAGTTAAAGGAAATTCTCGTTTAGCACATGAACTGTGATACACAACATGTCATACATGTTTTCTTTTACACAAAACTGCCAAAATTATTGCCAGTATCTTTGCATATTAGAATAAAACACAGCCAAAACAAGCACCTATATTTAAAAAATATATGCACACATTTTAAACATATTTGTAACACCTTTAAAATCAATGTAACTGCTTTTTGAAAACTGATGTATCGAGTAAAACAACAACTGAACTTATAAAACAGAAACTGAACATCATTTATTTGACTTTACGCCTTGCCTTCCTACTTTTAAGAACACATAAATATGTTTTTCAGACATCTTACTGGCAGGTTGTTGGCAAGCCTGTCCCATACACAAGAAGGAACAAGCTTATCGCTGACAAGAGTAGTTTAATACAAGATTGCAGTGCAATCACTACATACCTCTTTAGTGTTCTATTCATGAAGACGATATCATTCTTTACGAATTCACCTGTCACGCCTTCACAGTGTATAACAATGTATAACAATGTTGTAGGCTATGATTTATCATATATAAAAACAAAAACACATTTTTTAAGAAATACAAAAATAATTTATTATTTTTTTAATGAGTCAAAATATTAGCCTATGACATTATTATACTCTGTGAATTTTTTCGGTTTGGTATGTCAGTTGGTTTCAGTGGCTAAATAAAACCGTAAATTGCAAATTTTGATGTTTATGACTCATTACGCAAAAACTATGAGAGATACACTAATTTCCTAAAAGGAAGATTTTATCACAAATAATGTCTTAAATTAGAAAAAATATCTGGTACAAATATAAAAATAAAAATATATGTTGAAAACTGTGTGAAACGGGCCCTTAAGGTGTCTAGCGAACGATTGGGATATCCAATCGTCGATAAAATTTAACCTACTATTTTTGTTTCACAAGTAGATATTTTATTGGTGAACGTCTATTACTACAGCACTGGACAGTAGTATGCCTTGCTTTTGAGTAAAAAATTTAAATTGGTATTTCGAAAAATAGGGGGTAGAAACACAAAATCCATAAAAACTAAAAACTGTAGTTTTAATAGTTTTTAATACCACAAAATCCAGGACTCTATAAAACCGACTTAAAAAATACTCGTGTTTTGATTTCAAAATAATTTTAACATATTTAAACCTATCGCGCAGAGATATTCGTATAGAAAATTATTTTAAAATAAAAATTCAAGTAGGCTATTTTTGAAAGTCGGTTAGAGTCCTGGATATTGTCGTATTAAAAATTATAAAACTTTCAATTTTGAATTTTTATGGATTTTGTTGTTTATATCCCTTATTTTTCCAAACGTCAAATTTCATTTGTTACTCGAAAGCAAAGTATACTACCGGTCAGTGCTATGTAAATATACGTTCGTAAATAAAATGTATACACGGCAAAAAAAATCCATTGGGATAAGATGAGTAGTTTAGATTTTATCGACGATTGAATATTCCAGACTTTTGCTCGACATCTCAACTTTCTATACCACTTCATTGTAGAACTTCTAAAAAAAACTATATAAATAAATAATTTTTAGCATTTATATCTTTATGAGAAAAAGTTATGTTTATAGGGCTAATCAGTGTGGATTGAGCATCTTTGAGTGGATAAGGTCGTTCTCTTAGTATACATATATGTTTTAGTTGGCCTCATTGATGCTTCGATGGTGTCAGTTGAATTAAAAATAGAATGCTTGAAATTATTGAAAAAACTTGCGTGTACGACCAGAAGATGAAAATGTTCTACCGTTACATGATTTAGCAGTCATAGCCTACTCACCCAATTCTAGTAAACGAGATTAGTGAGTTCTCTGAGTCACGATTCACAAATTAGGTCCAATCATCAGACAAATTACAAAAGAAACGTTACAAAACATCATCGGCTCTACCTCTGAAAACTCATCAAGCTCAACAACTCAAATAAAATCTCATGAAATAATTTGCTGGATAGATTTGGGACAAATTTTCATGTATTAAGAGAAGATATGTTATGTCGGTCCGAGCACAAGTGGCTTGTGGCTTCGGTGCCTTGGTGCCGCGTCCGCCATCTTGTTTCCGGCCGCCATCTTAATTCAGGCGGCCATCTTGATTCCGGCCGCCATCATGAATTATGCCACTTTCAAAATAATCCAAAATTTCCCAAAAATAAAAAAAAAATCTAAGAATATTTTTAAAAACACATCCGCCATCTTGGAATAATTCCCCCTCGCCAATTTTCAACAGTCATTTTTTTACATGTTCTAGAGGCCGCCATATTTAAGTATAATTTTCTCCTGCTATCTCAGTCCACTCGTAATTTTTCCTGCTCTCATTCTACCTAATCGTCTGCTGTAGGCAGCCAACTTGGTCGCCATCTTGGTACACCATATCCGTCATCTTGGTATGTCAAACCCTTCATCTTGTTTTTCATTTACCCCTGCTCTCTAATTCCACTCATACATTCCTCCTGCTCTCTCATTCATCAGCTCCCTGTCGTAACCCTCATTTCCCATTCCTCCTGCTCTCTCATTCCACTTACATTTTCTCCTGCTCTCTCATTCCACTCATGCTTTCCTCCTGCTCTCTCATTCATCAGCTCCACAGCTACAAACCTCATCTCTCATTTCTCCTGCTCTCTCATTCATCAGTTCCCCAGCTACAACACTCATCTCCCATTCCTCCACCTTCCCTCTCTTAAATCCCCACTCACCGAGCTCTTCCTGTTTCCCATTGTACATCATCTATTTAGGGGGTGTCGTAGTCGGCAGCCATATTTTTTTCCTATTTACTCACTTGCATTCAACTCCACCAGGTGGCATATGTGTTTAAGGACGACATGAAATGTACCATAGGCAGGAACTCTCGCCCCTATCATCACTATTATTTATTTATGCTTACCTCCAGGCAACTAGATTGACAAGTCTTGACAAGTATTATACACAGAGCTGTATCACTGACATCATGATATTTATTCTTATATATTGCATATTTTAAAACGTTTTATAGTAATTAATTATAATGTAGCAGTGCAGCATGTAAATACTGATAGAGTGTACAAGGACTGACGCATCTGATGTTCTTTAAGAAAATTTATGACAAGCGAATAAAGTCTCTCAACTCATGCAATGTTAAGTTTAAAAAGTAATAAACTTATTAATAAAACACTATATACACTATACACTATATACACAGTACACTATCATTCTTGAGACGAGTAGGCAGGTCCTCGCCCCACAAATGTCTGGAGGAGGAGAGTTTAGTCCTGGAAACGAGCGATGATGGTGTGGAGGATCTCCACCATGACATGCTGAACCTGTAGCTGGTGCTGCAGCTCCAGGATTTCCACATGCTGGTCCCTGACCTGGGCTCATAGCACACGGGGCTCTCACCGCACTTCCTCCCAAGCATCATCATCTTCATCCTGCTCTTCCTGTTCACTATCGCTGTACACTTCGTCCAGGTCCCTGGTTCGTATGCTGGATGAGCCCATTGTTGAACACAGATCGTACTCATTGTCTTCATCCTGATAGGGCAGAACCTCAACCTTAGAGACATCGGTCATTGTAGCCCTGTAGCATTGTCCTCTTCATCGCTCCACAGCAGTGGTACAGATGGATGCACTGGTGTAGCTAATTTACGAACTGGCGACCTGCTTCGGTCGCGCATAATACGATTGAGTGGTGGTGCTGAAGAATATGCCTCCTTATATGTCGAATTATATCATCAAATGCTTCGACGCCTTCCTCTAGCAAGATACAGAACACTTCCTGCTAACTCGACAAGGCAATATGAACTGACAGCCTCCCTGTACGCATCCTATCTTCACACATCGGACGGGTCTATACACGCACTCCAGTAGCAGTTCCAACTATTCCCAATAAAAGAACTTCGCTTTTAAATAATAACACAGGAATTCAGTTTTAAACAAATATTTGTTTATTCCTTCATACATAAGAATCCAAATAATTTATTCGTAATGTCTGATTGACGAATCCAACTGTCGTGGCTTGCATCGAACTCAAGCTATCGCACTGGCACTTGATTTCCTTTCTTCTTCAATAACTTCTCTACCAAATACGTATTTGGGTATTTGGTAACTTGAATTTATTCGCCGTAGAAACCTCCTCGAATAGTATTACTTTCCACATCTTCTAGGCAGTAGGTCTTTGGTTCGTAGCGTCGAATAATGACCACTTTAAATATTTCAGTGCTCCAATTTGGTGTGTAGCCTTTCGTAAATGTTCCCTTCACTCGCGATATCCTTACATAGTCTCGAACCTTCGCTTTAGGCTTGTGCAGGTCCAGTTTCTTCTCATTTTTATAAACAATGTGCAGTACAGAGTTCTCTTTGACATCCGCAAGCTTCATGTTCGTGGTCCTATGTACTTTATTGTTCTAGTTCAAGACCAGACGAGGCAAAATATATATACACTTGTAGCTTCCTTGTATTGAAAATTTTTTTCCACATTTCATTCTTTAAAGTACGATTAAAGCGTTCTGCTATATTAGCCTTAAGATCACTAGGTATTTTATGTTTTGACATCAAGGCTCGGAAACTAAAATTGTAGAATTCCTTACCATGGTTCGTGTGAAGGTTCTTGCATGGAACTCTACCATGCAAAACAATATTCATCGCATTTGTTACGTCCCTGCCACCCTTAGTTTTTATGGTCACAGCCGACGAATAATTTAATGTAACAATCAAAAACACCCACACTATACTTCGTGACCAGTTTAACTTTGATGGCTTGTAAAGCTCGCTAGCAGTCTTTTGGCGTCTCATTCAATGTAGCCAACTATACATAATTCTTCGATGATACCGGATATGTCACTTGCATGACAATTATTTCCAGTCTGCTAAGAGGCAGCTAGTATACGTCTGTCTACAATTTCGTTAACATAATTCCAGTAAACATATTCTGGAAGTCTCCCATCTTCCCTTTTCTTATGTAAATCGAGATCAGAACCTATGTATGACCCACACAACTACGTGCACTCTCCGCAACCTTCTCCTCACACAACTATGCATTTACCTCACGCTCCTCAATTAGCTCCTCATACAACTATGCGAACTCCTCACACAACTATGCATTGTCATCACATATCTCAGCCCCCGTTTACTTTTACTGAGCATGGCTCCACACGTGCTCCTCATTCTCCTCAATCAGTTCCTCACACAACTATGCGCACTCCTCACACAACTATGCATTCTCCTCACATATCTCAGCCCCCCTTTACTTATGCTTAGCATGGCTCAACACACTCTCGTCACGCTCTTCACATGTCTCCTTACACTCCTCACATATCTCCTCATGCTCCTCCTCACTATCCTCACATCTCCATATCCTCCACACATAGCTCAATCCTCTGTGCATACCTCACACCATCCATCCACAAATTCTGTGTGCTCCGACCTCATTGAGGGCCACTACATTTCATTTGTCATTAGTTTTGTTGTGTTGAAACTATGTTTCATTAATTTTACTCATGTATGACTTACAAATTTTAGCTATCGTACATTGAACGTAAAAAAAAACATTCATCTCCAGTCCACTCAAATCAGACTTTTTCAATGACTTGTAGTTTTCATACATTGTGTAGCAGGATTTATGTATTTTTATGCTATGACTTAAGTATTATTTGCTTCCACTTATTTCATACAAACTTTCAAGTCACAGGACCCGAATTGAACTAACCAGTTCCAGCCTACCAATACCTGAGACTAACCATCACAGCAGACTTAATTTGACATGATGTAATCCACCCATACGCCATGTTATAAACTTAACATACCATTGGAAGTTAGTTATCAAAGTCGTCTTCTTTCTACATAAAATTTCACTACAGCAGCACTGTGTATCAATTTTATGTAATTCATTTTAATTCATTTACAAACACACAATATCTAACCACTATTCCAATCGAGCTATCATTATATTTTAGATGCTACTCGTAACACAACTCAACCTCCCAGATCAGTTTCACCTCAACGTGCCTTTACATACCTCAGAAACCATAGGCGATGCTTACATCAAGTATAATTTAGGAACATTCGGCCATATTACACAACCATAATTCAAGTATACACCAACAGAAATCTAGCAGTCATATAATTAAAACCTTTAATATCACGAACCATACCAACCAACCCATATATTGTAATCATGATGAAAATCTCACTGTACAAATAAAGGAGGTAAGGGTAATGGAGCGACGGATTTTATTTTAAATTTTCGATTATTGTTGCATGGCACAAGAATCAGAGAAAATTTTCAAGTAGACTGACCATGAAAGAATACTTTTTACAATTTTTTAACGAAGTTATGACCACTTTTTTGGAGTTTTCTACATTCCTGGAAATATCGGAAACTACAAAAAATTGGGCGGGATGACTTCGTAGAATATTTCGTTAGGTGTGATACTTCGGCCTAAAACCATTATCGAAAGTAGTAGGTAAATATATTCATTAAAATTGCAGTTTAACTTTCTAGTGTAAAGTTTTCTTTTTATAGCAGATATTTCATCTGCTGATTTTTGCTGTAAGGATGTTTTATTTCTGGAATAACAGCTCGGTATTCTCTTGTTTATGTTAAGCTCTGGTTCACTTCAATTAAACTGAAAACGCAAGTCCTGCAATGGCAGTTATAGTGTGGTGTGTCGCGCGTCAGTATATAACCCAATATGCGCTGTACTGATATGCTATCTATTGGCAGCCGCGTGAACTCATTGCATCACGCCGAAACTACAGGACATAACATACGGGAGAACGAATGATGTGAACAAAAGGGAGACGGCGTTCCTTTCTGCGCATACACTGGCTACCTTGGAGTTGACGTCAAGGTTAGAAGAGGGAGGGGTGGGGTTTTTCCTCGGTAACGTGAGCGCTGTGTAGATAGCCGGCCGAGGGTGGATGGATGTCACTAGCAGTCTTGCAGCTGCCGCACGTCCGTTACCTATCTGTTCGCCACGCTCAACCACAGCAGCCAGTTACACACATTAAAAATAACTCATAGACCAAACACATTTTTAAATCTAATAGACAGTGGGTTACAAGCGCAATTACAATATTACTACTATTTTCATAGTAACTCGGTAAAAATACTGTTACAAGCTTGCGGGCTTGGGAAGTTTGGGGATGGAGGTCTTTGATAAAATAAAGAAAATAAAGCTAATCTAATTTATTTACAACTGTATATACAAAAAAAATCTATGTCTATAAAGATTTATCACAATAAATGGCAAACAGAAGAAATAACAACTATTTACATAAAGGATAAAAAATACATCTACACAAGTTCTCTGTCTATAGAAAGGTTACTAGTCACGCACAATGGTGGACCCAAAGAAATAATACCGCAGAATTTTTCTGGCCTAGAATCACCTTCTTCCTCCTACTTGCTGCGGTCCCACTCGCTGGACGCCCTTGAACAGTCGTCGCAATCCAATACTCGTCACTATCACTTCAGATCACACTAGGCACCTGCCAGCAAAAACTCTCTCGCTCCTGTTGCAGCTCCCCCTTATATACCTCACCCTCCTTCTTCTCGAATTATCTCGGCTGGTCTCTGTTCTCCAACCTCCTGGAAAGATGTCGCTTCAAAGTTACGCACCACCCCGAGAGATAAAGAGGGAACAGGATCATTCCCGATCACGATATTTTCTC
>PNEQ01054089.1:0-119689 GCA_003012365.1 Medauroidea extradentata | reverse complement strand
ACCTTTTAACCTACAAAATAGCTACAGTGTCTAAAGTTTTATTTTATCTCATCCTTTGTATATAGAATCAAAATGTTTTGAATCCAGTGTACAAAATTGTTATTTGCACTTAAAACTTCCTCATGTAATTATTAATTAACGTGTTAGAGTGATCCATTAATTATGAATAGCTGGAATCTTTGTAGCCCTATTCGAGTGAGTGAGTATTTTATCTGTGATGTATTTTTTTTTTTTTTTTTTCAGTGTTTTAATTTTTTGTAATAAGGGTTTAGCTAATTTTTAAGTTCACATGATAAAACTTCTAATTTCATTTAAATTTAAAAAATTGTTAAACAAAAATTCTACTTGTTATTAGTTGTAAGCACATAATGTTTAATTATATTCAAAAGTGTATGTAATTTAAGTGGTTAAGTGTAAGAAAATGTAAAATGCCTTAACTTCGCCATATTATTAATAAAGACGTTATATTATAGTATATTATTATATTATATAGGCCGTTCACGATAAACTGAGCACTGTATAACAAGTTATTGCGAAATTTGTTTTAAAAAAAAAGTTCGACAAAAATGAACTTCACGTACAAGTAACGGGTATCCACACATTAGTTAAGGACCATTTAGTTGAAACATGTTTTTGACCTAATATTTTCAGTTTCGAATACAGTGAATTGTAGTAATGTTAAAAGAGTAAAAAAACACGAATTATAGTGCATTAAATTAAAAATTAACGGTGCAGTTTTGTTAAATGTGAAACAGTGTGATTTGTGAGCCTTAAAAACAACTGAGCTATGATGTCAATCCGATGTCTGGACAGCACTTTCTGATGTGATTTCGACTTGACGTAACTTTACACGCAGCTACCATTGTTTTTCTCCACCTACCTGCTACTTCAAGTGCTCAACACAGTAATCCAAATGTATGTTATATTTGTTAAAATGATATTTGAGGACTTTGTGAATTTTGCTATAAAAATTACATTACTCCAAAGGCATGTTAAATTTGTTAAAATTATTTTTGTAGATTTTGTGAATTTTGGTCTAACAAATTAATACATTGAAATGCTTTAAACTGTATGAGAAAGTGGAAAAGCGGAAACAGCTTGAAACGTTACTTGATTTCCTCTACTAGGGACTAGGGAGGCCTCTTAACAAAATGTTTCTTTAATAAAATATTAATAAATCTACCAGAAGTATATTCAATATTTAGGCACGAGAATTGCTAAAATAGCACTATTTTGCATCTTGAAATCAAAATTTTTTCTTGGGAACGACCCCCGGACCCCTCCTTTTTATTGGGGGATACATGTTCCTCCTCGTATGCAGCCCTACATATGTCAAATTCCACACGAGCTGCGCCTGCAGATACTGTAATTTCAGTCGCCGATCTGGCAGACCTATGTTTTGTTATATCCTCTCTCTTTAAATGTTGTGTGGGGATATATTATTATTGATTAAAACACCGGCAGTTAATGTCCTTAGATACTTCGGAAACCCCGAACTTGTTTCGTCAGTCCCACGAGAGATGATATGCTTTATTGCTTATCGTGCTAAATCTTTTAATCGCGACTTGACCTGCGAGACGCGTCCACCCTTCGTGAAGGTTGCAGCAGAAGTCTGTTTTCTCTGCGGCTTCCCACAAACGTCCACGGTGGCTCCACGCGACGCGTCCATCCTTCGCGAAGGTTGCCGCCGGAGTCCCTCTTAACTTTCCCTTCGCTCCTACGTGGCGAAACTCTCCTAGGACCGCCCCCATTTTAACTTTTAGCCAATCGCGTCTCTCGTGGGTGACAACGACAACAAACCCTGACATTCCTCCGTATCAATTTATTGCATCTTTTTTTAAATTTACATTCATTAACATTAATATCCCTTTGAACTTATTTACAAAATATTATAAAATTATGATGAATGATTATAAAGTTAATATTAAATTGCACAGCAGGGGGGTCGGCGTAGCCACGCCTCTTGGTGCCCCAGTTTTCAGCATCCAAGCTACGCGTCACTCGTCGGCTCAAGGCTGCTCGCTCGCTTTCACCCCCTGTTTTCCTAAGTTTCCCTCCCCTGCTGTGTTAAGCGTCAATCTGTCGTGACACAATGCCACAATCTTCTGGTCATACTGCGCCTCTCACCAGTACTCAAAACTAAATTACACATTAATTAGTTTAAACAAAGTTATCCAAATGAGCCACATAAAACAAACAATCCTAATCCAAATGCAATTTCAACTGGCTTTCTACGACTATCCTAACCTAAATTACAGTATTTACAATATACATATAGTTAATGTATTTAAATTTGAAGGCTATATGCCAGTTACAGTTATTAGACCAGCTTAAAACAGTGAAGAATATTATTTTGTGCTGGTATAATATACGTATGTAGCATTACAATTGTGTACTAATAATAATAATTTATTCCATACCTGAATTGTGTACTCTGGCGACATTTTTACTTGATAAACTGCTCCAGACTTCTTGTTCAACAAAAATACTACGATCCGACATAGTATTTTCCGTGAACAAGCATTCAAACTGCATTACAACATATTTTTCTATTATGTACACATGCGGGAGTCTGTTTGTTTACTTTTTACGCGCGCTTTCCTTTGTATCGTCTGCTGGGTAGATCTACGGGATCCGGCGACGGGATCGAATTACATTTTAAGATCTTGAGGGCCGGTAGATCTTTAGGCCCATATCGCATGACGTTTTCCTACCTATTTACTCGCTATCGAGTGTGGATCCGAAGTAGTTTCTCTAAGCGCCTTACTACAGGAAAGAAAAGAGGGTTGGGAAGTCTGAGTGTTGAACGCTGGGAAAAAAAAGGGGGGGGGCACAGTGAGATACGCAGCCGGCATAGGGTATGATGGACAGGGGCCTGGTATATTGCTATCTAGCGACACTATAGAAACTACGTCACCAGACTGTTTTGAAATTTCAGCTAGGGTAAGCCCACTCTTAAGAGGCAGTGTCACCTATATTGTTAGTAATATTCGTTTTAGTTTAGTAAAAGAAGTATGTTAATTATAACTGACAATGTTTCTTAATAGAAGCATCCCATTTTACTTTTAGATGCGTATTATTGGATGAAATCGGTACTTGTAGTTATTTAGTGTCATAATATTAGGTGAGAGAGAATTTTTATCTTAAAATTTACATTAGCTTAATTATTCCATAGTTATGTTTTACTTTTTCGAGAACAATGTACGTCAAGAAAGGTAAAGTAATTACCTACGTCTCTATTGTAATATTTTCAGTTAAATCTTGCCAAATTTTTAATCAGAAAGAAAATAAGAAAAATTAATCATAGTAAGTGCCACGGATATTCGCACGTAGGGAATATGTCTGATATTAATGGCTGGCTGATTTTGTCTCATGTTACCTTCACCAGCGCGCAGGTTCTCGTTGTTAAGTTGGCAACCTAGATGGGCTGCATTTGTGAGATACAACACCGGTAGAGTTCTAAGGGTGTTGCTTACCGGTGTACCTATGTAATGCAGTAATAGCTCTCCGCGCAGTCCACTTAAATAACATGCAGTACTTTACAATTATTATTTTTATTGTTTTTGTATAAATTTATTTGTGATAAGTATGGTTTTAAGTCCAACGTGTGTCTATAATTGTTTTTCGAATTAATTTGATATTTTTGCATGTGCGATAGTGTGTAGTGTGAAAAAGTATTTTTAAAACCGTTTGAAAGCTCTGAAAATCTTGTTTCTAATAAGTACAGACCTGCAAATTTCGAGTTATTATCTGATGGCAGACTGGACTCCGGTTTACTGTGCGCTCATCTGACTACTTCTGTTGGCTGAGGTTTTGTTAAATCTTTGAAGGACTTGTTCAATCAATTATATAAAGTCAACTGTAAAATACCCACTATCTTGTAACGCGGGCACACTAAGGTAGGAAGCCCGGTGTAAATACGTCACGGAATGCATGGTGAGTACAGGCCAGTGAATTCTAGCCAGTCGCCAAATAACAACGCGAAATTTGCAGGTCTCCAAAGGGGGCCAAATTTCTTTGTAACTTAGAGCGTGGGTTATTTTTGTAGATATACAAGTGTAATGAATGTGTGTTAAGTAGTTCGTCAAACAAGGCATAATCGCAACTCGCTGCAATGTATTGCAAGCAATAGAAGACAGACACTTTAAACTGGACACCTTCCTAGCTTGCTGCTTCAGTGTTTAATTGAGGAATACATTTTAAACTTAAGAGTGCGTGGCAGATAAATAAACGCTGAAAACATAGTTTGATTTCTACGCTTTTTTCGAAGCCAATATGGATAAAGTACTCAATGACAATCCTAGTTAATGGTATTTGCCAACCTTTTAAGTAAATATTTACCCAAAATTACTAATTCGTTACGCGTGATCTCTTGCGACGCAGTAAAATGCACGAGGTTCCGGCGTCAGAGATTGTGCCTCAGATGTTCGTAACAATGGAAATAATTTTGTTTAAACGCTGGCTAAAACTATTGTCTAGGATTGCTATTGTCAAATTTTCGCAAATTGGCTTCAAGAAACATACAGTTATAGATTAATGCTTTTTAGCGTTGAATTATATACCATGCCCTCTTAAGGGCGCCGCCTACTTGCGCGTTAGAGGCTCAGAAATTCCGTAGACATAAGGGTGACCTTGAAACGCGCATCAAATGCCGCATCGCCTCAACGAACTAAGCTCTGAAATAGCGTGCATTGTTCCCGCCGAACCGTTTTTACTATGAGACATTGAGCGGTGATCACATAATTTTATTGGTTGAAAGTCTTTAGCTAAATTCAATGCACGTCGCAGTCTGAGTTTCACATACATCCGGTTAGTATGTTTTGAAGTACGGTAGTCTGATAAGGTCGTTTTCAGCCATGTCGGAGCGCTTAGAAACAGTGATTTTAATGAGCACGGTGTCTTAATGATGTCCCGACCTTCTCTGATTGTGTTTTCTTTTGGTTCGTTGGCGCAACGGGCACACGTTGAATTGTTTCGTAAAAACAATCTGTTTACAAACACACAGCGACACACTTGAAGCGTGAAGTAGACGGCAGCCTTAATTACTTCTTGATAGATAAATGTTAAGATTTATATTGAATAATATTCTAAGTGAAACGTTTGAGAGATTGCTGCCATGTTAGGAACTGCCAATATTTTTTTAATGTATGCCTATGACTGTCATTTTAAAATTTATATTTAAAAAAAATGTATGAGTGAATAGTTTTTAAAAGCAATATTTTCTACTAAATTTTATGCACAACACGTTATGCTGACTTAAAAATTGGCCCATTCAGAATAAATGTTAACATGGGTACCGTAGTACAAGTCAGTGGCGGTAAGTCAGACAGACAGAGGTAGCCTATGTCTCTCCACTCCACTCTGCACAGTTGTTTGCAGCTTCCCAAGAAGACTCATATACCTTGCTTCCTCGTGGAGACAGCCGAGGCACGGTGTTCACTGGGCAGGTTGCGGTGCGGGTGCAGTCACCCGTGACGTGATTACCCCCCGGAGCAGGGTCACCGGTAGCGACATAAGCCACGTCATCGCTGGGGCGGTAGCTGCGGACACGCCCCTCCAGGGCGGAGCACGGCAAGCTTGCCCTGGGAACAACTTGTCTCTACCTTACGGGCCGCGTGCGTGCGTGACGGCTATAGTGCATCTTAGGCATGAGGCCTACATCCTGACTCTGCTCTTCCTAGAACTGATGCTCTAAACCTGTTTACACCTCACTATATATTTTTTTTTTCAGGTAACCATACGTCATAACTAGGGACCTGGAAAATTCGCGTTTTTTTTTCGGCATCAGCTAGGATTCAAACAGCTTTATGTTCGTGTACTTTAGTAATTGGCCCGCGACTTCTTTGACTCCTCCTGCAGGGTGTAAAGCAAAAGCAAATAACACCGCAGGCAGCAACTTAAAGCAGAACCGAACACGTGGTATGTACTGTGTTAGCGATGCTTCCGTAAACACGACATTCTTGGAGACTAGCCTTTGTGAACTCACGAATTTTTCCAGCCTCTTGATTTGGTGAAATATTGTGGACATACGCCATTGCAACGCTATGTCGTATCAGGAAACCAACATTGAAACAAGGAAAAAACAACAATAAAGCAGGTAAGGTTTATGTCTCGTCGACAGTGAGGTAATTAGAGACGGTAACCACACAACTTGATTCAATGACAGGAACTGGGAGAGGAGTCGACCTTGGCCTGTGTTAAGGGTGTTAAAGTGCGATAAAATCATACTTTTATATTTTTATGAAATGTTGTTTGTTTTATAGACGATACTTGTGAGTACATTTTGCTCTTACGAAACAATTTTAGCTCTCATAGTTTTCTCATAACGGGGTGTCAAAGTCAAAATTTGCTTGATAGGCTACACTGCCACGCAAATAGTGGAAACCAACAGACCTTCTCAAACAAAATAATTCACTGTGAACTTACATCCAATGAGCTATGCAATAAAACATTAAAATACCCACAACGTAAAATTTTGAATTTAAAAAATCGTAAATGTACAGAAAAAAATTGCAAATTCAGAAATTTTTTAAAAATACAAAAACATTTTGCGGGATTTTTCAAGTGATTTATTACGTATCCCATAGTATGTTATTTCACTGTGAATTATTTCGCGTACGTAAGTCAATTGGTTTTGACGCACCGTTGTGAGAAAACTACGCCAGCTAAAATTGTTTCGTAAGAGGACACTGCACTCACAAGTATCGTCTACAAAACAAACACTTGTTTCATGTAAATATACAATTATGACTTTATCGCAATTTAACTCCTTTAAGGAATCATCCCAGCAATCGCCTGGAGCGATTCCGGGAAACAATGGAAAACCGAAATAATTATGGCCGGAGCCGGGGCTCGAATCCGGGGTATCCAGAATGCAAGTCCAGCGAACAAAGAAGAAGAAGTAACAAACAGAATACAATACGTCAACACGTACACAAGTAAAATAATAATAAAAAACTCAAGAGGAACTGTGTTAAATCACAGGAAATACAAATAAACGATATGTAAAAGTTAAAATTAAAAAAAAAAAAAAAAAGTTCCAGGACACCAAAATTCAGAAACCACGTGCAATAACGTCATCACAAAACTTGACACATCTTCTAGGTCGCAGAGCAGCACAGATGTTGACCAGTGAGATGAGTAAATTCTGCTACTACGTTGTCACGCTGAGAATAAAATACCGTATTTACGGGACCGGTTTAGGAACAAGTAAGGCCACATTGGAAAGCAGAAAGCATTGTTTGTAGTTTGAAGTGAAGCCTATATCTCACGAGAGGATATAACTAAAGGGAAAAAAATACTTATAAGAATTGTCCCTTTTATTCATTTTATTTAGATTTCGTTTGTTGCATTTCACTGTTAAATTTTTTTTTTGTTGTGCCGGCATCACTATGTCGCGACAGAAGCGACGCGAAGCTATGACGCGAATAAGAAAGGATATCTACCTAGCCAATTAACGTTGAGGCATCTGTGACGGCAGCGAGCCCGCCCTAACGCTGATAGCTATATTTTGTTATTCATGACGTTACCTTCGCGTCACGTCCGTCGCGCCATTGTGATTCCGACATAAGGCAACGAAAGAATCGAAAAATTCCGCGGAAAGTTAAGAAATGTATACTACTAGCTTGCTCAGGATGTAATAAGCGTAGTGTGTGATTAGAAAATGACCCAGATGCTTTCTATGTATGGCCGATTACTACAGTTGTTAGCCAACTAGTTGAAGGAAGATTAGGCCTATGTGACTGGATTTATTTGTTTGGACATACGCCATTGCGAAATAAATGACTGTCAAAAGAAAACTATAAATAAGACATGAAAACAAAAGTAAGCAGAGTATGCTTTAGTCATCAGGTTACATACACAACATGAAATTACAAAACTGGAATCTGGTCAGATAAAACAAGGAAACAAAACCGAAAATAAAAGAAATAACAAAATTATAAAAAGAGAAACCTAAGCTGACATGCGACACAACGATGAGACGAAACAAAAACACAAACAGAAATACAGCAAACGACACAACGATGAGGGGAAACAAAATACAAAGATGTCGGACACAAACAGAAAAACAACAAACGACACAAACGATGAGACGAAACAAAACACAGTCATCAGTCGGACTCGTGTCCTTGAACCCTGTGTGTCTACCTGATGACGGGAACAGATTCCAGTTCCCGAAACGTCGTCAATACTGACTGTTTGGAAAACTACTGTGCTTTGTTTCGTCTCATTTTATCTAGGAATGTATCAATGGTACTTTAAAAACGGTTATAACTGGGTAAACATATATGTTAAGAAGAGAAGGAATAATCTTAATAAGATTTCCGCGAGTGTAATAACACAATGGGTGTGTAAAAGATCTGCCATTGGGAGTAAATGATTTAGTGTAATTTCGTGGTCGTACGCCATTGTCCACAATATTCCACTAAATCAAATTGTTACGGGTCACAGCGTGATAAAATTTTTATGCCGTGATTTAAACGTCAGTTAAAAAGTTTCTTAGTTTAAGAAGTCGGCACGACAAACGTAGCCTACTTTCGCTGTTTGCCGTTATAGAATTGGCGACTTGGTGACGGTTGCTTTGGGGAAGGGGGAGAGGGAAAGGAAGTTCCCTCCCCCCCCCTGACAGTATATTTTTAAGTTTACTTTTATTCCACGGACAAAACAAAGACGAATGTGTGATGACTCCATACTTAATTATGTGTGTTTTCTTCCCGCAATACAATGTTTTTGTAGCACGTTTACAAGTGCGGCAAGGACTTCAAACGAACACTTTTGCAGGGGGCAACGACAAATTCTGTATTTACGACGCGAGGCCCACGGAATAAATTTCCTCGCTACGAGTGCCAGGGATTCGTGCTTTGGGCATAAAAAAGGAAGAAATACGAGGAAGCGCCGAAGCAAAAGCCACAGGGACGCACAGTGAAGAGCCACATAAAAAGATGAACGTAAATTCAAAGATCTAGCAGCTCGAATTGGTCCAGCTGAAAAGCTGGCGTTGTGTGTTGTGCATGACTTGGTAAGGGGAAGGGATGAAAAGAGGAGAAAGGAGTGATGAGGTAAGTTTTATCGCCGCGACCTTGTGTCGAACAATGGGACGTTCCGGCGGGTGGCGTCTGTAGGAGGAGCGGCTCGCTGGGCCCTCGCTGACCTGTGACCCCGGACAGGTAGGCCTAACTGTACACCCCCTCCCTCCACCTGTTTACAGATGGACGGGGCAGTGTTATATACAAGCAGCGGGTGCGAACCTCTCCTGGTGCACAGTCTTCTCGGGAGCCAGCAGCTATCATGGTTGCAGTGCTCATCATCGAGTTACTACCCGACAAATATGCTAAAGGCCCTTTCACACGGCAAATATTTATTGATTTCAGTTTATTCAATTCAAGCTATTGAATAGCACAACGATTCAAGAAATCTGATTCAATAAACATTGTAAGGATCACTTTAAAATTTATCATACGATTTGTTAACAAATGATGAACAAAATAAATAATGTAGCTATTTCACAAATATCCATTAATCGTGCACGACACATAAATTTTTGGTTAAACCAATACAAAATTTCTCATTATTTTTGTATGTATTATTTAAAATAAATTATACATGCGTTTATTTTTAAATGGTTTAATTCGCATACAGAACTCAAATATTGTGTTATTTAAATTCATAACTATAAAAACTTTTTCTGATTTTAAATATTTTGATTCAAAAACACCTCAATATTGTTCGAAACGAACATCTTTGACGAAATTCAAGACGTTCAATACATTGAAAAACAAAATGGCCGAGGTTATGACGTCAGCATGGCGTCACATACGACATTCAGTAAATTTAATTCAATAAATTTGACAGAAAACTGAAATAAAATTTGATAGTGTGAAAGGGCCTTATGTCTTCCCAACTCTCTCCCCCTCCTTCCCAACAGGCCTGACCCTCTTCCATATCTTCCAGCGTATGTGACGTTGTCGAATGTGTCGTATTAGTAAGGTTCCCGCCTGCGTGGACGAATTTTGCTTGTTCGAGTCCAAGATGTGCGTAGTGCTAAGGGCAACGCAGTGGGCACATCACGCCTCACCCTTGTTTCTAGGCGCAAGTTAACGAACTGTCTTGTAGTCTTCTCGCCGATAACTCACCTCTACGAAATTAGAGGTGATCCTAAATTTTATGCCGTAATATTTGAGATAAAAGTATGTTGTACCGACCCATCATCATGCCTGAAAAAGACCGGAGGAAAAAAACACAACTTTTCGGAATTTTCGGCCGAGAGAAAATAAGTGGTATAAATTAATGGGTGACCGAACAAGGCTTATACGTGTGTAACGTCCTTTTAATGCAAATACTAAACAGGAATTTGTCACGTACGTCGAGGAGTTTTCGAATAAACATGGGTCAGCCGGATCTCTGCACACCGTTCGGTGGCTTGGGCAGGCGGCCCACTTAAGAGTGCGTGGTGGATAAATAAACGCTGAAAGCGTCAATTGATTTCTACATTTTTTTTCGAAACCAATGTGGATAAATACTCAATGACAATCCTAGATAATGGTATTTGCAAACTTTATGAGGAAATATTTATCCAAAATTACTAATTGGTTACGCGTGATCTCTTGCGCCGCAGTTAAATGAACGAGGTTCCGGCGTAAGAGATTGTGCCTCAGAAGTTCGTAACACTGGAAACAGTTTTGTTTAAAACGTTGGCTAAAACTATTGTCTAGGATTGCTACTGTTTAATTTTCACAAATTGGCTTTAAGAAACCTACAGCTATAGGTTAATGCTTTTAGCGTTGAATTATGTACCACGCCCTCTTAATGTACGTGTGCACGTTCGTAGAGCTATGTACGGACGAATATTGTCGACACCTGCTTTACATTTACATTAGTTTCGTTTGGACGAGTGTTTTGTTGAAAAACTCTCTAAGGGTGTGGCCACATTACGGAAAACGTTCGAGAATATGCGTATACCATACCACAGTGCCACGAGAATTTCCCGAATCACTAGCAGGTATTATCTTATGTAAGCTAATTACTAACACAAGCCATGATATCAGCAACAATGCCTGCGCGTCTGTCGAAAACCGGGGCATACTCGCACACGACTGTCATCCGTGGAAATGTAGAACCAAGAATTTTCGATGAGCGTAATTCAACACTTCCATCATCACACTATGGGTACAATTCACATCAACCTAAACGCAATATTCAAAGCTCTTATCTAAACGATAGCTTGCTCAAGCCAGTGTAATTCTATGTAACATCTATACTTTATGCAATTAACATAATGTAATTCTGTAACTCACGCAACACTAATACTTTCATATACTCGCCTGCCATTAAATAATAAGCTTCGAAAATATATGCCTTTTTGAACTAATAAGTGTCTGAGGAACGTATATATTTGTACAAAGATGTGCAAAGACTGCAAATGTTATGGTGGGTCGTAATTTAACTAATTGAAACTAAATGGGTTCCAACCCCAAAACAACTTATTTTGCATCTTTTTTTTCTTTTTGGGAAGCGATAGCACATTTGTTTGCAAGGTGTAATTAACGATCATGTTTTAATTATGAATACTCTGAAACTTGTTATTTTCATGTATTGACCACGAGGACTCGCATCAAGCTCACTAGCCTTCCTGTGTGGTCCGCGACTTGATCCCGAATCTCAAGGAAATGTTCAGAATGGGGATTCTCGTGTCAGAACGTGGCATACATTGCTGTTGTATAGATATTTTTTCTTGGCCATTTATGTTTTCAACCCCAGAATTCAATTCAATTCCGCGGCACCTCCGCTCTAATCTCACCTTACCCGATATTCTGGCTAGGGTTGGTTCTCAGGATAAACAGACAGTTCTATATCTCTACGTCGACTCTGCCTGTAGGTAGGAACATCGCACGGATTTTCATTATCCTCGGCGGCTAGGGCGCTTGCCTCACACAAAGATCATTCGGGTTCGATTCCCTGTGGAATAGAGCGAATTTCTCATGTTGGTAGTGCCGAGCGGTGCCGTTGGTCGATGTTTTTTTCTCGAGGATCTTCCGTTTTACCCTACTACTTCATTACGACGCTGCTGCAATCTCACCTCATGCTATCCTCAACCAGTGTTGATAACCTCGGTGTTCAGCGCTGACCAATATTGTTTCACTTCTTTGAGAAAGTAAAACGCAAGCACGTAGGTTACATTCTTCACAGAGGCACGATTGAGTACCAAAAAGCAGAACAGTAGTTGTTTTCTTATAAAATGTAATGCACTATTTTTTTCATTCAAAATAACGTTTTACATCATACATTGGAAGTTTTCTCTATTTAAAACACTTAAACTTTTTATTTTTGCTATAGGGAATGTGAACGTGCATTCGCTTCGACATTATTTCTCACCACGCGACACAGATAAAGAATGCTTGCGTAGCGTTTTCTCTCATGCTTAGTAACCCATGTGTAATTGATTTAACTACTTTGGGTGCGATGATTTGATTTCCACTTACTTGCATGTCCTCTCTCCCTCTCCAGGATGAGGAAACATTAACTGATTGATGCGTCAAGTGAGTGACTGAGAGATTTTGGCCAGCGCTTAACATTGAAGTCTTTAGCGCCGGTGAGGGATGACATGAGGTGAATGTGGAGCAGCGCTGGAATGAAGAGGCGGGGGAAACGGGAGATACCGGAGAAAATCCGCCGACCAACGGCATCGTCCGTCACGATTTTCACATGCGAAAACCTGGGGACCGACCCCGCCGAAAATCAAACCCTTGGCGGGATGCGAATGGTCTGACCATTTGGCCACCGCGGCCCCACTGATGCGTCAAACCAACCATTAGGTTGACTATTTTCATCGTGTGTCGCTTAATTGCCAGAAAGAAATTTCTCCCGGCTAACTCCTCACAGAGAACCGACGATTTCTAGTCAGCTGGTCGCGTAACGATTTTGGCTAGTCTTTGCTAACGGAATCGACGTACTAAATACAAGGTTACCAACTTTATGAGTAATGCTTGCAATTGGAGTGACAAGGTAAGGTCATTCGACTAAATAAGAATCTCAGAGACATGAAAGTGGGAAGGAATCAGTTGGAATGATTTTCACTGAGGAACCATTCCGACAGTCACACGAGACGATATTTCTAAACCATGAAAACCGGATCAGGAACACCTAATAGGGAATGGAGTTCACGTTCTTCAGAATGCGAGTCCATTCCTTGCTCTGTCGTCACGAGCATTGACTATGCGGATTCATCATCGATTTTAAACGTTTGTAAGAGTAAACTCTTTGTCTAAGAGTTGTACTTTTGGGTTAGAATCATAAACTTATGTCCGTTAACTTTGATGTGAAAGCGGCAACCTAAATAAATAAAAAGTGATATTTTATTAGTTTTAAAACAATGTTCCGTAATTATAGTATCATGTAATGACAATTTGACTTAATGAACAGCGTGTCATCTTGCATTCCTAAATGATCGTTATGAACTCACCTTCATAGGATTCTTTGATTAAGGCTAGGGACTCGAAAATGTAAAATTTACGAACGCCGACTTCATAACTTTTTACTTACATAAAATTTAATCTGACATCCCATAATTTCGAACGTATTATTGTAGCACCGTATGCGTGTGCCTGGACATTTTCTGTGACAAATTATGTAGTAAAACTAGCTCATTAGTAACATATTGACGCAACGTAAGGAACAGTAAGGAATTTATGATAGAAAGCACGCACTACCTAATTCTAGGTAAACATTTTGATCCGTTTCTCGTTCCGTTAAAATGTTAGTTACGGGCGACAAAAAGAGAATACGAAGACACTTCCTATCGTAAAATTCCAGTACCCACATTTTACTTTCCTAATACCGCTCATAGGGATGTGGAATGGAATGTTTATACTCGACACGAGTATTCCGAGCTTCACGCCATTCTTGTTCAGTCAAAGAGCTTTAGAAACGCCATAAACTTTGGCCTTTGTGAGAAGTGAATATTTTACCTCTGCTGCTTTAGGCGGCTCAAGAACTTTCTCTAGGCATAATCATGGGGCATAAAGTACTCGACCAAGACGAAATAACCCTTATAAGATATGAACAGTAGCTCTTATTGCGTACATGAATACTCTAAACAGTTTGCTCTGGCTGTTCATTCCATTTTATGTAACTTTGCACCACCTGCTAATGTAATGCTTCATACTAAGTTTAGATTTTGTTAGTGTTCTCATTTTCTGTCTTCTTTTAATATTTCTGTTATTGTCTAGCTGTCAAACCATAATTAAAAGTGGCACTATAAAATTATTTACAGGACTCACGTTTTGTATTTCCATTAATATTTATTGTTGTGTTAACAAAAATGTTTGTCGGATGTAAAGAAGAGATAAATGAGAATACTAGTGTTATATTTTATTTTTACTAGCAGAAAAAAATGTTGTGAAACAGCAACTAAAAATACACTTCATGATTGCATGGTACTTTAATATTATTGACAGAATGAAAATATTTTAACTTTACAGTATAATTCTTGGCAACTAGTCGCCACAATTTTAGTTGTTGTTATCCTTTAGCTGATTTTGAATTTAACAATTTTACAGACAATGATACACTTATATTTATACTTCTGTACACATATTACTTATCCCAAAAATCAGGTGATAAACACTGATGTATATAGCCTACATTATAATCCAAACTTGAATATTTACGCCATGGTTAATGAAATCTCACATTTATTTCAAACACAAGCTTGAGTACTTTGTGTTAAGAAGTAGAGCGTTTTTAATATAACCATTGTGGCATCATTTGCAATTTACGCTGGAAATCTGAAAATTTCACACTTATGAACTGGTAAACTTACACTTAACCGTTGTTTTACTACTACAGATGTGGATGCTAATTTACATTATAATTATAACTGTTAAATTGCCATACATAACAACTAATATTTAACGGACATGATTGCGTTTCAACAATAGCGGCATCGTAAAAAAAAACTATACAAATAGGAGAAATGACGCCACATTTGATGCTTTTACAGTAAGATGTAACTGCAGATTTACATAATATATTGTTGCTGTAAAATTACTCTACATAACAATATAGATTTAACTGACATGATTGCGTTTTCACAAAGACAGTGAGTACTGTTTAAAAAAACAGCACCAATAGAAGTAATCAAACCATCCTGCTTATAACAATAATTAAACAATAAAATTTATTGTGACCTCAGAAGTAAACTTATGAGTACAATACAATCGATACATTTTGATTGTTGCCTAGGATGGTTTGTTTATATTACAAAAAGGAACAGGAAACTATAAATGATCTTAAATGAAAAAAAGTAAGTAAATGCGGTTTAAAACGTGCTTATTTTTATCCTGAACCACCTGTGTACACTGATGTACTTTTTACACGTATTCAAAAATGAGTAATTTACCACGTACATGTTTGTTTTACTAACGTAAAGATTTAATACTTTTTTTTTAGCAGGACTGTGTGAATTCAATTTTTGGGAAAAAAAATTGCATTATAAGATAACACACAATGCAGTTGCATATGAGTCGTATTACCCAAGAAATGTATGTGTAATTTCAAACTTTTTTTACAGTGTTTCCCAGTAGTAATGGAATTGAGACACATTCACAATCTAAACATAAACGGATGCTTCACTTAAGCTCAGAGCTACATTATTACACACATATGACGAATGTTACAGTTTTTTAATGCGTTTAAAGTCGGAGACACAGGTACTTCAATGTTAATGTGATATGGCGATGGTCACTAAGAAAGAACTATTTATTTTACATGCTTTAACTTACTTCGTTCGTATGTCTGCTTTTTCGGTTCAAAATTTGTAATCCATTTTTAGAGCATTTTCTGCTGGCATCCGACTGAGCTGAAATTTGGCTTACCTTTGTAACTTCGGTGAAAATGCAATAATATCGTAGCGTGGAGCTGTTTTGATGATGAAGCTCGCGATACGTTCACAGTCCATTGCGGGAAACGGAAAAAAATTAACACTTTTGGTAACACCAATTGCCATCTAATCGATTGGCGCAGTAGTAAGACACTAGTATATTCACATTTAGAATGTCCTAGTGTTCAATTGTCGGGTTCGACTTTCCTGATTTCGGCTTCTCTTGGTTTTCAGAAATTACTTCAGGCGAATACGTGGATTGTTTCTTTTAATACAGGCCATGGCTTAAATTAACAAAGAGTTACTACTACTCGGTCGAGAGAACATTTACAATCTTGAAGATAAATATTAGGTTTTCGACTACAGCGCAAATTCTATTTACATAGCGCTATAGTAGAAGCATTGTAGTTGAACATTTAACCGTCATTAGGCCACAATCAGTCCACCATTTTTTCTTGTATTCTTAATTTGTCTGATTGCAGACTGAATATACGTTAAACGATGAACTGCCATATCTGTACTATAGAGGAAGGTAAATATAATTTTCACTACAATTGCAAATTTAACATTTGTTCTAAGAATTTTATAAAAGTGAAAAATTAAATAAATCAATATGGTGACTCAAACTGAGCCTTCCGTTGCGCGGATGTGCACAGTGAGGTTAATTATGGCTGTTCGGCAGAACAATACTCATATTCTTATATTTGTACAGAATTCTTGAGTACATTACCTCTGAAAACATTTTCGTTTCCTGAAATATTATACCCTGTACCTTATAGTGTTATTTTTTTTTCTCAAAATAATATGGCAAACATTCCATCCAAAATGTACTGTTTTTTAACTTGCTCAAAGAAAAAAAACTTACGTAAAGAAATAATATATTTATAAGCGAAAACGTTGTCATGAGGAAACTTTCTGATACTAGTAATTTAAATGTCTTGGCATCTGTCAAAAAAAATCTTTTTTCACGAAAAAAACGTTTTCATGATGATACTAGAAGTATACCAAAGATTATCTACATTCTATGAGAATTATATTATTTCGGTAAGTTAGTTAGATTATACAACGGGTGAGTTCCAAAAAGAGTCCAGTTTTGACTTTGACGTGTTTTCAAGGCCATTTAACTGTCTGACGAAAATATATTTGAAATTAATATTTAGAAGTTGCTCATATTCAATAGAAACATAAAATACAAAATATTTTGCTGCTTAGTGGCTTAAAAACTACTGTCGATCACGGTTAAAATCGCGCATCGACACGAAACAAACGAATATAGTCCTTATAATTCAAAAGAGCCATTACTGGTTCGACCTCCTCGTAGCACGAACACGAAGACTTAGCGTTGCCAAAAATGCAGCTATTATGGTACGATCTATCCATATTTTAAAGATCTAGCGGCTTACTTAATATATAAAATAATTTCTGAGATGGCCTTGAAAAAATTTTGATAGTGCATCCTTGTACGCTGTTCACCGTAACTTGAGCACTTTGAAGATGTCTTTCACTTTATTGCCACCTCAGACGTTACATTTAAGCAAGGTGAAATGTGTATACACTTTGCTACGTACATGGTTATGTTTATATAGCCTAAAGAAGTGGCAGACAGTAAAACCCCCCTGACAATCCTGACAAAAGAACAGGGATTGTAAAAGTGCAATCGTTACCGAGAATAGGACCGCGGTTGCCGAATGGTCAGACCAATGCACCTCCCACAGGGTTCGATTCCCTGCGGGGTCGGTCCACAGATTTTCACACGTGGGAATCGTGTCGGGCGATGCCGTTGTTCGGTTGGTTTTCTCGGAGGTCTTCCGTTTCTCCCGCCCCTTCAGTCCGGCGCTGCTCCATTCTCACCTCATGTCACCCCTCACCGGCGCTTAAGACCTCGATGTTAACGCTGACCAAAATCTCTCACTCGTTCACTTACTGAGAATAGCTTGTATAATATTTTTATTGCGTATTGGGAAAAGTTGTATTCTACCGCATAAGCTCCGTACGATAACACATACGAATTGAACTTAAAACGCGCCACGTCTGGGAGGATGGAAGAAGCGAGGAAATCGTGAAGTGTGAGTGAGGTGATCACTGTGTGTGCGCACCACTACCACGTGCGAGACTCATCAGCAGGTTTGCCACATCGTAGGCCGTTGCCTTGTACTAGACGACTATTAGGCGTTCATAAAAACTCATAAGCATTCTGAAGTACGGTAGATTGTCTCGATCTCAATGGTTACTACAAACGCCTATAATGCAGATCTGAGCTTTAAGATGGCGGGAATACAGAAAATAACCTTCATATATCATACGTTTTATACCGCAGCACACTTTTAAGCGCTACTTTTTTTCTTTAATCAACATACTTGTTTTATTCTTTTTTCTTCAATATCGTTGTGGTTTTTGGTCACGTCCGCTGTTTACAATTTTTTTTCGCGCTAAATGCCGACTTTCTTCTGCTACCAGCAGCTTACCCTGCTAGAGAGCAATTCATAGAGAAGTTACTATGTATTTTAGTTGTAATTTCATCCCACACACCCTACCATCGTGGGTTTTTGTAAACGCCATACGACTGCCTAGCCTATGGCTAACAACCGGTCAGTGTTATCCGGGCCGAGTTGATGACAGTTCACATAGAAGTAGGTGTTTATCCGCCCAGAAGCGGAGTCATAATAGTCAAGTACCTTTTACAAGACACGCGGTTGCTGAGAAAACCGTGTTTAGTCAATATCGCACTTTTAATTTCATACGGCGGTTTCTCGCGCAACACCGATTTCGTACGAGAACAGGAGATATGACATGCCCTTGCGGAACGAAGGACGCTATTGCTCGTTCTGGTCAACGTACATCGACTATAGCGTTGTGGGTTAACCATTGTACCAGGGACGGATCAAGAGGTGATAGGGCAGGGGGGGTAGGGTGGCAAACTGTCCCGGGCGCCGGGTTAGAGGAAGCGCTGGTGGTGCCGGAAATGTTTACTTGGGAATTAAATGTAAATGAGTGTAAAAAAGGTGCAATATCTACTAATATTTAGACATTTACTAGTTTTGTATTTTTATATTTTTATTAACCTTGAACACCTTATAATGTTATAAATATAGTATTTATAATTAGAATGCACACTTCAAACACGGTTAATGGTAACTAGTAAGTACAGGTTTTGTGAATTTCTACTAAATGTATAATCTTATCTACGCGAGTGCAAAACCACGTATGCAAGATATGTTTATTGCTATAGGGTTGATTGGACTGATGGAAAAAGGGGGAGGGAATGTAGGGGGGGGGCAGCAAAATACAATTCTTGCTCCGGGCAAAAGAAAGCCTAGATCCGTCTCTGCGTTGTACGAAGAGAAATGTGACGAGTTATATAGCTGTCACTAACGCATTTGTTTTGTGAAAATTCGTAGTGGATATTGTGAAGCAGAAATTACAGAAAGATTTCAAAAATATCGTAGGAATCATTTTTAGCGTCTCTGTGTTTGAAAACAAAATATGTTTGTTTTTGTCAACATAACGGTCATTGAATATCAACAGAGGCCATCAAATGTCACCTAACGAGAGATTATCTAAGTGAAATGTTTTGGAATGGTGTTGTCGTGACGTCCTGCATTAGAGTTTGTGTAAGAGGTCGCCTACAAAATTCAATCTTGCTTCTAGTAAATAGCGTAAATGCTGATTTAGTACCTCGGCATGCCGACCCTGACAAGGAGGGGAGGAATACGAACGCGCGGCGTAAATTCCCCGGTGGAAGTGAATGCCGCAGTCTCCGCCCCCTGCACACGAACGAGACGTCCGCCCCTCGCGAACGACGTATTTACAACGGCCGTCGCTTTGTGCAGCACTGGTTGCAGCGTTTGGTCAGGGTTACCAACTTGGCGACTTTATCGCAACGTGTAGCGACATTTTCAAGCACTTGACGACAAACTCTCCTGTTCAGTGACTAGCGAATCTTATTTACAGACTGCTGTGGTTTACGCTGGCAGCTTTATTTTTATGTCGAAACGGATTTACACTCAGCAATTTTAAACTTTGAGAAACAAGATCACATATGAGTTCAGTTCAGATATTACAATTTAACAGCATGTTAAAAAAAATGTTTTGCAATTTTCATTGTTTTGTGACAACTTTTTAAGACGTTTACAACAACATTTAAGAGCCTATGAGTGTTCGTAGTGACATTTTGAATTACATTGTTGCCAACCCTACGTAAGGTGCAGCCGAGCAGATGCTTCTCGCCGTAGCAAGCACGAGTGAGAGAAAAATACGACGGCATTACACGGGCATAAATATTCCCCCTTCCCTTCGCTCGCCAGACGTAAAAACACATTTAACCATAAAGTTTTAGCTTTAAGTACGTCTACGCTAAATAAAAAGAGTATTTACGTGCTGTACAAATCTCTAAGGTTTCTTTCTTTTAGTACTGGTGAATTTATGTTCTTGCTGAAACTATCTACGAAAAAAAAAAAAAAAACAGGACGCGAACACAATTTTTCAGTTGAATACTCAACGCTGTATACAGATTGTTTTAAGAATAACCTAAATTTTCTTAAAGGTACTCTCAGCAATTATAACGAAATTTTAAATTTTCATAAGCGAAAAATTCTACCTGATGCTGACCCATTAAATTGTACCGTTATTAATCAGTACAAAATTTTAATGTTACTAGTTTCAACTTCTTAATTAATTTATTTTAGATTAATGCATATTGAGAAATTTATTTACTACTTCTCTGATAACGTAAGGTCTCTCCCAAGAGCAAGACCTGAAATCAGAAAGTTTTCTTTGGATGTACCTGCTTAACTCTGATACTTATTTGATAATGTCTCCATTGTGGGCCTCGTCTTGTTCCATCTTACATGAGGAATGGCAGCCATCCGTTGCAGACACTTTACAAGTTCTTCATCTAGGCACGCGCATCTTTGTCAGTAGGCGGAACAATACACAATTTACATTTCCTCTCTTCTTTATTTCGGCAGTTCCTTAGGCGGGAAACACTTCACACTATCGTACTCGTATCAGAACAGTGATATACTTGCTAACCCAGCTGTTCTTCGAGATAAGGACCGTGAGGAATGGGTAAGTAGCTTTGGTAGTCAGGCAATTCACAAACCAGTTTCTTGAACACGGCTGAGTATGAATCTTGATACACCCACTCTGTCATCTTCTCCCCTGCCACCCATTCCTCTCCCTCACACTGTTCTCCCCTCACTGGTTATAGAGAACTTGATTCTATTATTTTAAAAAGAGCGCTACTTATCTTTCGAAGGAGTCAGACCTGCCGACGTGAAATTTATATTGTGGGTAATTTTGCATGAAATGCCTGCTACGCGTATTTACTGCTTTCTGAAACACATTAACTTTACTGCCTGCCCCCGAACTGTAACGTCATCGTGGTATACCAAAATGCTAGAGGCTGCCAGATAGAACCTATTCTCATGCACTAACGATTAGTTCAGATTACAGCCTGTATAGTGGAACTTCGTTTCAAAGTAAACTTACACTCAGATCCAAGACGACTCGGTTGCACGCCATAAAGTCCACGTTTAGAAGATAACTTGATTGTAATCTAGATAATTTGTTCTATCGCGCTGCCCAGAAGAAACCTGAAACAAACAAGCTAAACCAGACATTACTGTGAATTCACTCTGCATACTCAAGTGCTTCATCTTTCCTCTTCCGTAACTATAAAACATCGCATGTCAAAAGCATCCTCGTTTATCCATAGAAAAGGCGCTAAGAAATAATATATATACACAAATGACATAACCTCTATTGACTTACTCGTATCTACTTAACCTTACCCAAGTTAGAAATAGACCGTTTGTGAGCAACGTCTTCGTAGGACGTAGGCACTACAAGAAATCGTTCGAAACAGATGCCTTGAAGCGGTCGATGGGGATTGAATGTAGTTTTCGAATTTTTCGCACCAATTTGGAAATTTATACTTGATTCAGACTCTCTAGCTGTGATAAGAGGTAAAATGGGTTCACACGGATTCTTTGACATCTCTCGAACACCGAGATAAGAAGGTTATTTTTGGCACAAAATATTGGTCGTGCTTACACATGCTTGAAATGTTATTTAGAATATTAGTTAATCCTCCTACACTGAAGAAAATTAGTAGAAATATATATATATATATATATATATATATATATATATATTTTTTTTTTTCGTATTCCCCAGTATCTTTCAACCCTCACGTGATATTACGGTGCATTTCCACCTAGATTGCATGACTAATGTCCGTGGAATTTTCAAAATATCTTCTTCAGGATGCAGAGAGGATAGAATGGGACTTTGAAGGATCTTAAATATTTCTAATGTAATACAACGTAACGCGTTTAGTTTTATTCCAGCACGCTATTCATACACACGCCAACACATATAATTTTTAGACTTTATTAAAACCCATTTACAGATGGTGAAAATGAATCAGTTGTGTTTTAGTGGCTTTCTAGTATACACTTTAAACATTGGTGAAATAATATTATAGTATGGCATATCTTTACAAATATATATTACGCTATCCATTTAAAAGCTATCCAGATAGGATTTTAAACGTATTTAAGGGTTTTTGACGATACGAATAAGCTGGAAGACGGTAACGTGTTTTTGAGAATATCCCAACATTTGTGAGCTCTCTATTTTGTCTCACATTTTTACTTACACTTGTAAACAATGATTTCAGGTTTTAAAATCTGAAACCAATATTTTTTTACAATTAATCTAACTAAAAATACAAAAGTTTATGAGGTACATATCTTTTAAACGAAAAGAAAACATAGAATGTGTTAAAATAATGTACAAAAGGGTATCGCGTTAATCTAATCGATTCTTTTTTTGTGTAATTCAAGCGAAAGAAGGCTTAGGTCGAATGGTCAAAAATTCTAATTCGAATACTTTACACTAAAAAAGGATAATCATTGATTAACAGCTTTTTACTGAAAAGTTGTAATACAAAAAAATTTGTGGGTCCCTAATCTAATTTACGTTTGTTTTGAGTTATAATGTTTATTTATTTGATTTGATAGGTATTTTATGTGCCTTCTAACAGCCCGGTACTGAATTAAGGGTGTTCAAGTGGTACAAAATCATATTTTTATATTTTCATTAAATAGTGCTAGTTTTGTAGACGGTTCTCGTGTGTACAGTTTCCTCTAACGAAACAATTTTGGCTCGTATTGTTTTCTCATAATGGTGCGTCAAAGTTAAAATTTGCATGTTACCCTGCAATGCTAATAGTGAAAACCAATTGAATTACTCAAATTAAATAATTCAAAGTGAAATAACATGCCATAGGCTATGTAACCTCACATTTATAAACCGACAACGTAATATTTGGAATCTAAATAAAAAAACCAAATACACAGGGAAAATGTGCAAATCCAGCAATTTTTTTTAAATACAAACGTTCACACTCTCTGTTAATCTGATAACTATTAGGTCACGTAGCCCATGTCATATTATTTCATTGTGAATTATTTAGTTTAAGTAAGTCAGTCGGTTTTCACTATTTGCATGACAGCAGAACACACAAATTTGAACTCTGATGCACCGTTATGAGAAAACTATGAGAGCTAAAATTGTTTCGTAAAGGGAAACGATTCTTACAAGTATCGTGTACAACACTATTTCATAAAATATAATATCTGGTTTCGTAAAAATGTTGATACTCAACGGAGTGAACACACGGAACCATCCTAGTCTTCGATGGGATTGATTACGAAAAACCCTGGACAACAGAAACAAGGATGTCCGGAGCAGGAGATCGGACCCGGGTTATTTTGGTATCACTGATTCACCTCGCTATAGGCGGTTCGGGATAGAGTAAGCACTCAAAAAAGCGCGTAACGGCAAACGACGGGGAATAAAAAATCTAACCTCTCTGGACACGACACTAGATGTTTGCGCGTGTAAGATAAATTGTGCAGTCGATAGGAAGCCAAATAGTTTGATACATTTTTTCTATAAATTATTTAAAATACAAGCATGTCGATTCCTGTTGACTTTGATTCAGTATTGCTGTACGGTATTTAAATTTGAAAATACACGGAACTATATAGCGTAACTTCGGTGCCAACCATACAATGAGTAAAGCAAATATGGTTAATATTGAATTATGTGCACTAAAGCTAGTGATATTTTCGAAAGGGGAAATTTTTAGTGCTTACTTTACCCAGAATGACCTGTACCAACATTACGGTACTTTGTTTTGTGATGTCAATCCTATATACAATTAAGGAGTAGGAGTAACAAAATATGTTAATTGTTTAAAACATGATTCACTTAAATGAATTATAGTAAGAGATATCGTTCGAATGTGTTACACATTACTTTCATTGTACATTGTCTAGGTCTAATAATAATTTAACAGATATTATACATTTACCATACAATTTGGAGGAATAAATCGTACCTTGTGGTATACTAGTTTCGGCGTTAATTTTCGTGATAATATATGAAGTCACTACAGGTTTTTATTTTTTGTAATATAGGCTTATGATGCTGTAGCCTGAAAAGCAACAATGCTTTTTCTACCAAATTTATGCACAGTTTTTCTACGTACGATTTTTGTTTCCAAAACTATCTACCCATTTCTAACGGATAAAAAATATCTGTCTATTCGTACCTACTTGGGAAACTTTACATCGCGAAAAGAAGCATAATTTAACAAGATAACAAATAATGAATTTAATAAATACATATATCACTTCACTCCTTGCATTATTAGACTTATTATTTCTACAACCTCCAGTAACCTGAATCAGTAAAAAATAGACCAGGAGGATTAACAAATAGGAAGTTTTGTTTCTACGCTCTGGTTCGATTACAAGATATTGTCAAACAAGAATATAAATAAGCATATGTTTTCCAGTATATGTAACACTTATTACATCAGTCCTTAGGTAAGGTTGGCCGTAACAACTTATATACTTCTCATGCCTATATAGTTGGCATTATGATGTGTATAAACGATAAAAGGACGTCATGGAAAATTGAAACTTAAGAAAATAGATAGACAAGATCATCAAACCATAAATTTCAATACGTAAGATTCTTGATTTGAATCCCACATAAACCGTAGACATGTGTAATGATTTCAGACGTAATTAGGTTTGTTTTTGTGTACGTTGTCCTGGATTACCTACTTATGTTGATAATCTAAATTATGAAATTATGTATACCCATAAATGTATAAGTTATCTGAAACAGTTATGGGTACACCTTGACGGATTTTAGACATAAGATTATGTTACTTTGCCAGGCCCTGATTAGATGTTGGGGTTGATAAAATCAGACTTATAAACACTGAAATCTGTAGGTTGAATCTGTGCACCGTGTTAGTATTTTATCGAAAGCTTAGAACTAGCTTCTTTTGCGACCAGACCTACCCGCGCATGGACGGGTCTAGGCTTTCCTTAGCCCGGGGAAAGAATTGTGATTTCCACGCCTCTTTACTTTCCATTCATTTCTGAGTAAACATTCTCGGCACCACCGACGCCCCCTGTAACCCGGCGCCCGGTGCCGGTTGCCCCCTGCCCCCTTCCCCTATCCACCCTGTACCCGCGTCATCTTGATGTCGACCATCTTCTGCGGACGATGTCGCCAGAGACGCTTGTTTGCCAGGGCGGGGCGTGGAGGCGATACTGACGTCATTTCCTGTTGTAGAGATTCGCCTGAGGACCACACGTGTCGCCGCGCAGCGGGAAGATCAGTTAACGGGGAGATTTTCATAGCGTACGGTACATCCCACGCTTGATGGAAGAAATGACGTTTGAGGGAGAAAATATCTGCGTGTGAAGTCTGATATGACAACGGAAATCCGGTGGCGCCTGAAATGAACTTAAAACTCTTTATGAAATGATTACGACTAATTCACTAAACGTCTAACTACTCGCAGTATCTACGCTTGCAAATATAACCAAAGGAACAATGATTCCTATATGACAATTTTGTCGCATTATCTTAGGAAACATACTTTTAAAGGTCTTGTAGCCTATTTTAAATTAATAACTTTTTGTGCAAAAAATATGATTTCTTTAAAAATTGGAATTACTGCAGCGAGGGAAATGTTTGAGCATGACAATGTAATGTTTTTACATTAACCTAGATGTGTGTAAGATAATTTCCAAAAATAAAAATAACTGCTTTTTTATTAATATTTTCAAATAAATATTTAATTTACAAAATTGTAATTAAATGCCTGCTACTGCTTTCAGTATCCTTGCTCTCCCATTTTGTCCTCACGTACTTTAAGAACTTAGGGATGGTGTATTGTGTATGTATTTTGGTAAGAAGCAAGAAAAGTCAGGAGAGTTCATTTGTGTGTGTGAGAGAGAGAGAGAGACAAGCTGAATATGGGCTTTTGCTGACAATAAATTATGCAAGAAACCTAAGAATATTTTTTCTAAAGTATTTTATTGTGGTAAACATAAAATGTTACATGAGTCGTACAATAAACAAGGACAATAATTGTTTATCTCATAACTTAACTGCCAAATTCCCGTTTAGGAATCCAATATGTTCTGCCTTTTTATTATTATTATTGTTTACATGCCTGCAGGTATTCTTGAAAGATTATGCAAGCCAGTAAGTAGCCTTTAAAGTTCTGGATGTTTTACAATCATTGGCAGTATAGGCACGAATGGGCAGTTTCCTGAATATGTTTGCTACCTCAAGCATGACTTTATTCTGAAACATTTGTAAGAAAGTATAGATGAAAAAAAAAATTAAAAAAATAATAAAAACATAAAAATAAAAATGACAAAGAAACAATTTTTGCAATTTGATGACCTGAAAATATAATACAATTACTTGCTGCAAAACGAGCAGTCAGTTAGGCCATACCAAGTTTTTCACTAAATGTTTGAAATTTTTTTTTTTTCAAATTCGAGATGTAAATATACAAAAACCTAGATACTTAATTTGTGAAACATTATTTTTCTAAACTTGTCTTTACAACTGGAAATGTTCTGTAGCCTACATTTTTCTTTTAAATTGAATAAGTTACATTTTGTTTTTTAATCGTCTTTTAATAATTTATAAGGAACAATGTCAACCAAGTCCCTACAATACAATTGTTTATTGCATTGCCTGATAATTAATTCGTTTCTTATACAATCCATGCAAATATTTTCACCTACAAGAAGCACATAAGTGCACATTAAATATAGGTTATAAAGCAAAAACATGTCCAAAAACGACCCTTATAATTATGCCGAAATCTCACTGAGGAACTGAGGAAGTTGGCCTACCATTTACGACTACTTGCTAGGACTGTAGGGTGTAACGTAGGCCTGCCATGCCATTGCAGTAGTGATTGTCTAGCTAGGTTATAGGCCCTACAAATATTATACACTGACACTGTAAATCATACTTAAATCTACATACCTGGTATATTCCAACTTTGTTCGGAATAAAGGTTGAGTCATTTCGTAACAGGACTAAAACTGTCCGAATTATTACTTCCACAATTCAAGTCGATAACTTGTTCGTACATCCACAAAACTAAACAGAGCGACGGCCTGCTCTTAAATTCTTCAAATCAACACAGCAAATGTCTGAACACCTGTGTGTTATCGTCGCTTGTATTTATAACTTGTCTCAAAACACTAATCAGCGCAAAAAAATAATGTATAACGAATATATTAAACGAATCCAAACCAAACATGAAAATACTCCTCCTAACAATTGACGCAATTTAATTGCGCGAGAAAATGGCGGACGGAAAACATTTATTTTACGAAATGTAATCTACTCTACCCGGGGTAACCTCGTAAGTTTCGGACAAGGTTCTTCACTAACGCCCTGCGCCAGGGACAAGGAACTAAAAATCAAACATGGCTGACGGCCAAAGAATGTCCTGTAGAGATACACAGCCATGATGTGATGTTACTTACGTGCCCGGTATAAGAGGGAGAGGTCTTGACACGGCGTATGCTCTCCAGCAAGAGAAAGTGACTCCCCTTTTGTCGCCGAGTGCTAGTAGCAATTTGATGGAAGATATGTCTTTTTTTACATCTGTTGGTGTTACAATTTTAGCAATTATTTATATAACATTTTGTTAATATGGCAAGCTGATGTTATAGATATATGTTTCGTATCCATAAATGCATTTGCACGTGTGTGGAACTGTTTATATAAATGCTTAATACAAGTAGCGTGAAAAAAAAAACAAATTCATAATTTACAATTATTATTACAAAAATATTGTTACAAATTTCTACATTGAATTACTATAAATTTCTACATTAAAAAAAAACTAAATTTTATGGCTGAAAATGTGTTCCAATATAAATTTCATACAAACCAGATTTTCAGTTTTTTTTTTTTTTAAATACAGACAAGTCCGATAACGACTACACATTTTAGACTGTGAAATCTTGCTAAGCCAAAGACAAAACAAGATTAATCTTCTACTAAAACCTACTAGCGCTGCGACAAAAAAGTAGTCACATTTTATTCCTCAGTGTCAAGACCTTACCCTCATAGACCGTGCTTACGTGTCAGTTTCCTCAGAGATTATATAACAGGTCATATTCAGAGATTAGAGAAACATACAGATGGAACATAAGGTATGTTCTATGGCGGGGGGTATGAAGCCTTGAGACGGAAGGGAGAGGACCCCATCTGCCATTGGAACCAGAAAAATATTGTTTATTACCATAGCAACGAGTATAATGCGACTGTGGGTTGGCCGATCATAACCTCGTTTCTCAATACATAATACAGGAACAGCCGATTACACTCCGCCATATTGCAACCTGAATAAACAAAGTCAGCTTGGCTTCAGTATCGGCTGCTAATGCTCCATCTGTACTCTTCTCTTATCTCTGGTCCACGGCCGTAGAAGAACAGGTCTGGACACTCGTCTGTAAACTTGACCCCCTTGTTGTTTGGCTGTAGTTCACCTAGTTACCGAGAATATTGTTTTTATTGGCGCTGATGTTAGGGCGGTCGGACTAAACTCCGCCCACTTCCTTTCCGCTAAGATAATCAATTTATCAAAACGTATTTTTTATCAATTTATGAAATACTTTCTTCGCTCACAAATTTAAGAAAAGGCTCCAGCAATATTTATTTACTTTATAAATTTAACAATGGAAAAAAGTGGGCGGAGTTTGAGTCCGACCGCCCGGAAAACAGCGCTAAAAAGTACGACATTCTCGGTAACTTGACGAACTACAGCCAAACAACAAGGGGGTCAAGAAAAATACATTGTTAAATACCTGTTCTTCTACGACCGTGCTCTGGTCCTATTAAACTGCAGTATAACCAAACTTTTACGAACTCCGACACCATGACACCAAAGAGAAAACTAGTACGATAAAAATTACGTCCGTATTTTCACTTCTGTTACTACCACGGTCGTACAAGAACAGGTATGGTCACTCGCCTATCTACCAATGTATTTTGCTTGACACCCTTGTTGTTTGGCTGTAGTTCGTCAAATTACCGAGAATGTCGTACTTTTTAGCGCTGTAATCGGGGCGGTCGGACTCAAACTCCGCCCACTTTTTTACATTGTTAAATTTATAAAGTAAATAAAGATTGCTGGAGCGTTTTCTTAAAATTGTGAGCGAAGGAAGTGTTTCGTAAATTGATAAAAAAAAATACGTTGTGATAATTTGTTTATCTTTGTGGAACGGAAGTGGGCAGAGTTTGAGTCCGACCGCCCTAACTGAAGCGCCAATAAAACATAATATTCTCGGTAACTTGGTGAACTGCAGCCAAACAACAAGGGGGTCAAGTTTCCAGGCGAGTGTCCAGACATGTTCTTCTACGACCGCGGTTACTATTTATTTATTATTTGCCACCGTTGTTCTGATTGTTCCTGCACGCTGCGTGGCTGTAGTTACTGAAAAGCGAAAATAGATGAAAATTAACCGTGCAACGAATGGACAGCGTCACCAGAACAATCTCCGTGTTTTGCAAAATACTCGTGAGAAAATACTGAGCGGCGAAATGGAATCTTGCTCGGTAGCCGAATAAACTGCAGATATTTTCGGCATCGTGGGGAATATAGTTCTAAAGTAAGTACAATTTACCTAATTATTTTGTTGTATAAACTTGTGAAACATGACGTCATACTGGTTTTTAAGGCCATGCATATTTATTCAAAAAAGTGTATTTTGTGTGTATTAATTAAAAACCTACTGGCTTAGGCATGTTTATGGCAATATTTATATTTTTTTCTGTTTTCTTGATCTCTCATTTAGACATTTGTAGCGAAATAATGTTGAAAAGTATTTTGACCTAAGAATGAATATAATAATTTAATAAAGCTGGAAATAACATATATTCAGCAACCACGTAGTTAAAAAAATTTAATGTCAAGAAACAGATTCCTCATTTCAATTTAAAACCGATGTGTGTAAACATTGACATGCGTCACTTTGCTTCACAAGTCTCTTTCGATAGGTAATGGAATGTAAACAAAACTTGACAGCTGATAAAATCATATAGTGGCGTATGAATACATCAAGATCTATTTTTGTGGAAGAACACTTGTGCACTACATTAGAACTGTCAATATGTACAACTTTATCCCGAATACAGTTTAGTTAGCAGCACTTTAGGTGATGGGCGCCTGGACAAAATGCTCCGATGTTGCAGATAACGATGAAAAGTGTTTGCGAACAGAGGTTAATGAGCTAACAGTACGCCGGAACTGTTGAGTGATGGTGTTTTATGTGAAAAAAAATTGAAATTAATTGAGAAAATAGTCTACTAATGCTAAAGATTCTGAATCGAACATGAGTTGAAACTTCAGATTTTGTACCGATTCACATTTTAAAACTGTAAAGATTACCGCAGTGTTGCGAGACGTCGATCGCTAATATTTATTGTGTGCCACCCGCCCCCTCTATTCCCCCTTACAATGACCTCTTAAGTACACCCCTGCTTCCCTCCTCTATTCACGAATCCCATACATATTTCACTGTGGTTGTTTTTTTAACAACCTGAGAACCCATTTCGCGGTAGGTTTATCCATAATCACGGTTAGCCACGATTTTCACACGTTCACAGCCGTAAACCTATTCGTATGGTAGTCATGTTCTGCTACACGGCATAATCACTCCGTCTGCGCGCATGAACAGCAGGCAAGCACAATTCCATTACCTCTCGGCGGTTGTTCGACCTACGCGTATATGGCGCCAATCGGCTGAACATCCATTCACATCATTACAACTGCTGTGGTCTACTCATCCCCTCAATGCGGGGTCCATCATGTAAGTCTTGTTCATGCAGAGATCTTAATGTCTAGCAGTGTGTACAGCACAACACAGTTCAATTCTTGGACCAATTTCAACCAAACTCTGTATGCTGACAGTATCTATTACAGGTTAGAAAATAACAACACACGACATTCTGTTAATAAACTGGAATGTAGTCAACATACATATGTCATGATTTTCATAAAAAACCTTCATAGTTAATGATCAGCAAAATATTGACGTTAAAATTATATATACTTTTTAATATTGTTCTTTTCATTTGAGTTTTATAAGCTATTTTAAGACTATAATCAAAATATTTTTATTTTTGATATTAAATGCTTATTGTATTGTATTAATTTTTTACTGAGATGTTTTTTTTTACAAAACTCTGGTCAATAATACAGTAGGAACACGTTTTTTTTTTCACGTGGCATGAAGTTGTCTGTGTTTACCTTCTTAGTTGTGTAGGGTTATATTTATAACCTATCTTTTTTAATGTAAGCAAGAATTCGTAATACTACAGCAAAATATATTACGTAACATTTTATACTGTATTTGCAGCATTTTCTTGTTTAAAAAATGAAACGGAATAAATGCCAAAATAAGCTGTATATCTTTCACAAAGTTGCCTTGTTTTCGAAATATTAATCACTATTTAACCTGCGATTTAATCCTTTTGTTACAATTTCGAAAACATTTTAGATCGAAATCCAATCTTATTTCCTTCAATTCACTTGTAAATATTTAATTTAATGAAAATAATACATTCACGTTAATTATACATTTATATTGAGTAGAAGATGATTCAGAATTAGAAACACCACCGTTATCTCAAATGAAAAAAAAATTGCCAAATAAATAAATATGTTGAAAAATCCTTACCTAAAGATCCATTGTACGTTACATTTGAAGCTTCAGTGAAATGTACAATGATAGAAATAATCTTTAGTAGAGAATCAAACCAACGAACTGGATTTTTGTAGTCTGTAGAACAAATCATAAAATAATTACAGATAATATAAATTTAAATTTTACTTTGTTAATGTTTGCCGTTTCTAGAGAATTAGATGAATTATCATCCTTCGAGCGCTGTTTGCTTTAAGACCACGGGTCCTTATGTTTTTTGAAAAGTATTTTTAAATTGACGGCTACATGGATTTTTCAAAAAATGCTTTTAAAGCAAAAAATTTTAGTGTTATTTTTAATATTCGACTTTAAGGAATTTTATTAAAGTTGATAGCCCAAATTATATAATTTTCTGATTCGAAAAATTAAGCTACATAGTAACTGCAATTTACACCTGCTCTCTTTTACAGTTGAAAAAATAATTTTCAGACTAAAATAAAACAGCATCGCAAGTAGGAATTCGTGGTCTAAGGTCGGATTTTTTCTAATACAGCTCAATATAGTGTGACATTAACCAACATACTTGCCTACAAATCAAATTCACTAATATGGCTTTTATTGCACTGGCGATGTGTACGCATTTGACCCTATTTCCATGCAGCTGGTACATGTTTCGTGATTCTGCAGTAACCAATAAGAAACTCTAATTGTGTTGGCCTTAACTGCCGTTAAATAATGCCAAGAACATATTGGCGGCTGAGGTTACGGTAAAGTGTGAGTCACCGACTAGACCGCAGCAAAGATGGAGCTTATACTTGTGCGTCAGGTGAATTACTGACGCTGTATTCCATACTCACAGCCTGATATACGGGTACTTGCAAAGTGATTCTCCGACAGTGAATTTTCTCTCCGAGAAGTGGTTGAACGTGAAATACGCCTTATTCAGTCTGCGGTAAGGTGTCGGCAGTGGATGTGTGTGTTTGTGTGCATGGCTTCTGAACTATCACCCCTCTTCGCCCTCACCTCCGCCGTCTCCCCTGGCCGTCTTCTCTCTTAGGAACGCCGACAATTTCGGAATTTATAGACTTGCCTTGCAGGCGCCTCTCTGCCAGGACCCGGCGGCAAGAGAGAGCGAGAGAGGTTAGAGGCAGCGATAAGCCGACTAGAATTATAATGCCCTGGCAAGAGGTCGCCAAGGATGGGTTTTACCATCCACCTGCCGCTAGCGACTGTCTGGCAGTCTGAGTGTTCCAGGGATGACCCTCGAGCAATATGGCTGCAGGATTTTCATGTTTGTCTCCTAGTGGTTAATTTTTAAAATTTAATTTTGAAATTCAGAACTTATAACTACATAACATAATTTTTTTTTTCAGTTTAAGTGAGTTGACTGTAACCTATATTTCCTGGTGTCAGACTTAAATTGATCAGTTATTAGTTTATCTCCTATCACAACAACGCGGATCACAACTATAATAACAGGCATGCTTTATAACTCATGCTCTATGTCTTATTTGAGTATTTATTAAATAGTTAAAAGTTGTGTTATGGAGTGTCTCAACTTAATCAACAATTTTAAGAAAACGTCCATCTTAAGGTAGCCGTTGAGTGGACATAGTTTGCGCATTTAAGAGTACTGTGTACCGGTTTCAGATCTCCGTGTTTGACGCGAGGGAACAGCGGAGTGATAAGATCCAGAGCATCACTCTCGACAATAGGCACATGGTCTCTATTCGCAGCGCGCTAAACTGGCTTGTAATGTTTTAGTAGAACTCTTTTTCCTGTGGGACTTTAGGCGGTGACCCTGAAATTTTATTTTTTCATAGTATGAAGTAAAGACCAATGCACGCACCTTATTTTGCAATTTACGGATTCAGGTCGTATTTTCAGGGTTACAGCAGTCTAAAAAAAGCCGTTATTACCATTTACAGAGGCCCCAAAATAACGTTACTAACAAGCATACGGAATTTTCAAACAGTGGCATACGTAGTTTCAAGTGGGTGTTCTTATCGTAGATAACCACAATAACAATAAGTTCGGCGGTTTCGCGTAAAAAAGTATTCGCGTGACACGCCACAACATCGTCCAACGGCTAATTGCACAGTCCTCTTACAGTTCAGATGTGTGGAAGCAGTAAGGACGACACAGTACGCTCATCACGCCGACAACTCGCGTCTATGAGACATTCAGCGGTGACCCTGTAATTTTATGACGTTATACCAAAGCAAATGTGTATTGTATACGCCCATACCTTTTAAAAGATTTTGCGCTAAGATTTTCACGCTTAAAACGGACCGCAGAAACGCCCATCTTCGTCAGTTTCGACTTCGTGAAAATATACTTTTCTTTTTAAAGATAAATGAAGGACATGAAATATGTAAACACATATGTAACGTTCTTTAAAACAGCTATTCATAAGCAGATATCACTTACGCATGTTGGCAGTTTTCGAATGAACGTGTAACGGATGAAGCTCTGCACGCTGTTTTTGCCCCTGGGCAGGCTGCTACCTTAAGAACTCATAATTTTATAAATTTGCACGACGTTGTGTGCGCTTTATAGGCGTTACTTGTGACTACAATTTCCAGTTATAAAAATGTTTTAACTCTCATAGTTTTCCCACAGCGACATACAAAAGTCAGAACTTACAAGTTACGGGAACACAGGAACAACAAAACCCAATATACTTACTCGAGTGAAATAATTTACACTGATATTAGACATTATGGGTCATACGCTCAAAGACTAAAAACACCCAATTAAATAATTTTGACATTTTTAAAAATTGCCGTAAATTAAATAAATTGTCGTCAGTTTCAGATTTTTTAAAAAGTACTAAGGAATTTAATTTCGTGTTTTAAAATATTTTAGCATATGGCCCATAGTATATACTTTCAGTGTAAATTATTTCATTTGATTAAGTCACTTGGTGGTTGTTATTCTTATGTTCCCGTAAATGCAAGTTTTGACTTTTTCATGTCGCTATGGGAAAACTATGAGAGCTAAAAAATTTTCACAAGTGTAAAATGTAATCACAAGTAACGTCTATAAAACGAACACTATGTCGTACAAAAATAAAATTATGCATTTTAGCCACGTGAACAACCTTAAGTGTCTTGCCTTCAAAATTTGTTGGTAAATAGTTGGGTTTTAAGTCTCGTCGACAGCGAGGTCATTGAGAATGACCCATCCTAGGATATGCAGGAAACGACTTATATAGCTGGGAACCATCCCAGCACTAGCCTGGAGTATCTCGGAAAACCACGGAAAACCGAAATCAGGATGGCTAAACCGGGACTCACTGCGCCGCTTCGCTTGGTATCGACATTAATATTTGAGAAACCCGGCATTTTCCGGTTATCATTTTCTCTTTTGTTTGTGGTTAGAGTGGGAGTCTGAATATGTGAGTAAAATACAACGTGTTTCAGAAACATGTTACCAAATTTCGAGACGGAATTGCTGACGTGACACCCGTGGTCCAACACAAATATTAAGGACTGTAGAAACCCTCAAAACTTAAGTCCGGAAATCATGTTTTGTTGGATATTATGAAAAGTACTAGAGGAGAAACATCTGGCTTGTGAAGAAAGTAAACTGAAATCTCTGGTAAAATGATGTTACGGAGCTTCGTACGCACTTCCATCATGTGAAAATATTGCTGTTTTCGCCCTGTTATTGCATATAGTTTGATAATTAATCACTGTGTCGAAACGAGACAAAAATACGCTTTTGTTGAAACTCTCAAGGACACGCCATTTTCGTGTAAAACGCAAACAAATGTTACAGTAGTTGTAGTTAGTATGGCCTGCTGGGTAGACCCCATATTCTTCACCCGAAGTAAACACATGCTGACTGTAATACGGCAGCGCGCGGCCCGGTGCACATGTGCGGACGTCTGTGCGGCGCAAGGGGTGCGAGACCAATGCGGATGGTCTATCTCTATGAGTAAAGACCTTAAAAATTCGCGTTTTATTTAAGATACAAACTCAACTTCAAACAACTGTAAGTTACGTCACTTTCACGTTTGGCCCTAGATTTTTTTGTCGTCTCCTATAAGGCGCTGGGCCAATAATGTAGAAGCCAAGCCACCGAATTAATGTCCAACCAAGTTAGATCACATTGTCAGCGAGCAGCCAATGAGCAGCTGTGGTTTACTTCAGTACACAGACGTTTTTGGAGGCTAGTCTACAGGCTTGTGAGCTCACGAATTTTTCCTGTTTCTATCGAGTGTGACCAAATTTAACGGCACCATATTGCAGTCCATTCATGCGATGTCCTATGCCAATGTGTTTTGTTGAAAAAATAACGTACCCCCCCCCCCCCGCTAAAGCACACAATTCCTTATCTTCGCCTGCAATATGTCAGCGTTCAGAGCAGCCTAACAGTCTAGTTTTTTTTACAACGTCTTTTGTACGGCGCTCGCGCAAGGTTGGCGCAGAAACAGATTCATTCTCTACGGGCAAATTCCGCACAGTCTGAACTATAACAACAAACGAGATGGATGTGTACAGATGAAAACGGGTACTTCTTGTGTACCTTGAATACAAATGTTTCTTGGATACAAATAGGAAACATTTGACGCATCCTTTCACCGATTCAAGACTCTTGAGACGTAGATTTGCAGCAGGTTTTTCAGACTTAAAAAAAGTATGATTATCGAGTCGTTTGCTGAATTGTTAGCAAGAATTACAGCATTAAATCGAAGAACACAGTAATGAAACTAGCCGCATCATCAATAGAACTGTAGTCTTCAGCTTGTCCTGATTTCGTCATTCTTCTCATGCTTTTCACGAAGTTTTCTTTTATATTTCTCCCTCTTTTTCACCAATTTGTTATTTGAAAAATAAATATAACATTTAATATTCATAAAAAAACTACGCCCTGAGTTAGTCTAACATATTACATTATGACATATTTTGTGAGCAGATACTTGGTAGGCCTACCAGATGCAACAAGCATCGATGTTGAATTCTTTATCGCGGAAGTTAAAAGCCATCCAGAGATCTGGAATGCTGCTCGTAAAGAATTACACAAAACACAACAGGTTGTATAATATAATACGTTTTCAGATTTGGAACATTTCAGTGCAATATAAACATTAATGTAGGCCTACATGACGTCAGGACACATGCTGATGAAATGTTATGCGTAGCTTAACCTTTTACTTTTTAATAGGTAACTGTCAGACACATTATGACAATATTTAACTCTTGTATTCATGTGGTAATATTGCAAAACTCAAAATCTTTTGTAAGAGTAATTCCTGCTTATGAATGTAAAGTGTACCCTAACACTAGCTTATAATAATCACCGTTGCCAGATATGTTGATGTAAATTAAATTACTTGAAAGAAATCTATTACGCATATCGCTCAAAGAGTTAACAATATATTTACATAATAATAAAATATTTAACATAACAATCTCACATACGTTATTTTTCTTTGTACAAAGTAATGAAAGTTTAACACATCCCTTGAGTAAATGTAACTTATCACATATGTTGTAAAGAACTATTGAACCGTGTCAATGACTATTTAAAATTTTTGAAATACTATTTTGTTGCCATGGCACACTACCTACATCTCGAATTAACTGCAGAAAAATTTAAGTAAATAGCTGCTGGTTTTGAAAAGTATGCCCAATATTCAATTTGATTAAGCTTCCGCGACGCCAGTAAAACTGAAATACTTTTTGTTCAGAACTCGAACCGCGTCCCCGCATTTCGTTGCGCTGACGTCTAAGAAGCCTCGACGTTAATTGGTTGACCAGTTATTTTATTCGCGCCGCTGGCTTTACGTCGCTTCTATCGCGTTGTTGTAAATACTAAATTATACACTTTCAAATTCGTGTGCTGCCGCAATCTCACTTTGCGGCAATCGACCGCACGTATGCACTGATCGATCGACACAAATGTATTAAAAAAAGCGACTGTAAACTCTGCTCCTCCACTCTCCCTGTTGGTTGTTGACATGCGTAACTTTGCGAAGGCCTACGTTCCTCTCTTTTCACACATCCCCTGTGACAATTAGTTTACGTTAGCATGAATTAGTTTAAAACATTAGAATAGACAATGATCTAATTTAAAGGTCTTGTTAAATTAGAAAACGACAGTAAAAACGGGTTTGCTCTACGACTCTCGCTATCGCAGAACGATGCGCCCGCAGTTCAAACCAGTCAATAGGGAGAGGGTGATGAACAGGCGACGACCTTTTTTACTCTTTCTAATTAATTATAGTTTCTATAAAGTGTTTGAACAATATTGCGGATAGAACAAAGCTGCTGGAGATGGTTAGATAAAGATTAGCTTACTGTATGATAATCCCCAGAAATTCTTTGTGATGATATGACGTTTCGCACGTTACTTTGTCATTTCCAGAAAATGTTGGTTTCCGTCGGGTATATCGTACACTGATAGTTATATTACGATTTCACTAGGGCAGTGTACAGAAAATTAAGTAAAATGGGGGGGGGGGGGAGATAAAGAGTGCATGGCCAGATCTTCCATTATAAAAAACCACATTTCTGAGATTATTATTTTAGAAAGTTGGCTACGTTTATTGAACTTTATAAATTTCGCATAGAATAACGTATAAATATGAGATTAATTAGAAATTATTTTCCGTTTAGAAAATTTATTTTATTCCGAATTCAAGAAGACACTGTATCTAAGTAAACATGTGTATTTTATTGGATATTAAATTTTGGCAGTGCATTGTACTGTACTTAAATGACTGTACATTAATACTGTATTAAGAAATCGCAACAGTGCAGCATAGAACAATGCTTGTGTAAGGGCATTCAAGAAAGTTTACAAAAACAAATAAGTAAGTAAGCTATTTGTGGTGATGCCATAATCAGCACGGAATTACTCAGTAGAGCGGTTTCAGTTAATCAACTAATTATTTGAGAACCGATATTATTTTAATCAGCTGTTACTAGCTAACATGTACGTAATTTCTGTCAATTTTAACATACTAAGGCAGGGATTCCACGTCACGAAAGTATAGAGTACGTTAAAGTCTCTAAGATATGTTTACTTCCTGTTTAGACATCTTCTCAAAATGCGAATTGTATGATTACTGGTACACCCCTCCTTCCTTATGTGTAAAAATTAGGGAAATATAACTATATCATAATTATATTTTAAACTGATGTAAATATTTCCAAATGTAATTGTAGAGCATATGTAAACTACCATAGTTCATTGCATACTGTTTTAAACATCTATGAAATATCAGAATTTGATGCCAAATGTGTGTGTACACTGTCCTTGATAATTCATTGGTTTCTGTCTGTTTAGCCTACAAAGTATGGTAATTTCTGACGACTATCTTAACACAAGTAATGCATGTTATTGTATTTGTAGCAGCAGACTGGGTTAGCTTGAGCTTGAACAAGAGGTAGTTGCAGCATCTACACAATTTCTTCATGATGCAATCTTCAGTATTCACATATATTGTTCTTTATGGTGAAAGGGCGAGGTTCTTGCCGTTGTTTTTCATAATTCTCGAGTTTCAAACTCTTTCCTACTTCGCTCTTCATACACAGCAATATTTTTCTTTGTCATGTCCGTTGCGTACGATTCCGGAAAAATTTAACAAAATCTTATAAAAATATGTATTATACATATATCTGTCCACTCGACGTCGCGACGTGACGAACTAGTGTTAGCATGACTGCGTGGCTGCTGTGCATAGCTGGTTCTCTCTTGTTGGAAGCACCACATGATGCGAACCTTTCTTTCACCGTTCATATTTAGAAAGAAGATTTAAAACACATGTTACCAATGTTACACATACAGGGTGACACTGAATAAGTATAACAAATTAATAGGTATGTGGTAGATGAAGTAAAATGGGACACATTTTACTAAGCTACACATGTCTGGAAACGCCTCCTTTTACGGTTTCTGCGCGAGGTTTTACCAGGCTTGTTGGAGGACGTCGGTATGGATATTAGAGCGGCTATGTGGTTACAGTGTGATGGAGTACCGGCTCATTACTGCCTTTGTGTTCGTTGTGGCGACCATGTGTGGCGCCACGTGTGAAGATCGATGTGCACGCACTTAATGTGTTTACAAGTTGGCAATTATAATGGAATGAGCTATTTGTGCGCTCGACGGACTGACATCGACGGCGAGTGTTTTAAACTGAGTCTGCAGTGTCAACGAGCGTGTACAGACTGGCTCCGAATCCTACTTAAGTCGGCGGAATGCTGGAGATATGTGGCGTGTAAAAAAAAGGATTCTTAACACGTAATAATAATCATGCCGACTTGAGTAGGATTCGGAGCCTGTCGTCACGCACTCACTGACCCTACAACAATAGACTCAGTTTAAAACACTCGCCGTCGATGTAAGTCCGTCGACTACCTGAACACTGCTTTTAGAAAGCATTGGCTAGGACGGATAGCCTAAGTCCCATTGCCTGGTCACCACGTTCCCCCAGCTTAACGCCTTTAGACGTATACCTTTGGGGCGATGTGAAAACACTTGTGTACGTCCCTCCAGTACATACCAGCAACAGCAACGAACTGGAGGCCAGGATACTGCATTCCAGACTATCATAAACACGCCTGCTACCTTAGACGACGTGCGACACATGTTGCAGCGCTGCAGTGCATGCGTGGCATGCGCTGGTGGACAATTCGTGCAACACATTTAATTACCCTTTCCAAAATGAACCTAATTGCAAACAATAACACACATGAATCTTTGTTAAAATAGGAAGTAACCTTTCCTGCCAGGTTGCCTACTGCCTATGTTCATTTGTATCTCTAATCTCGGGTATAAAGAGGCATTTCCGGACGTTGTCCTATTTTACCTTATCTACCCCTCATATCAATTTATAACACTTATTCTATGTCAGCTTGTACAACAAGTTAATTTTGCACTTTTTAGATATTTACAACAGTTGAGTTTTCAAATAACGCAACTTAATTTTTCTGTAGTTGCTAGAGTACAGTTTGAGTGCAAATTTTGTGTGTAATCCAGCTAAATAATGTTCATTACTTCTCGTTTTAATTTTAGATATTTACGTGGCATTTACCTTTACTCGTGTTGGTTGCTTTTATTGTACGAAAATTAATACTAGATGAAATTATTTCAAGAATACTCAAGAATAATGAAAACAGCTTTCAAGATTATCGGCATTAAATGTCATGTTTTGAATTCTTTTCGTAAGTAATAGTAAACTTTTTTCGTTATACCTACATTGAAAATACGTATTTCTTTTATTTAGTAGTTTTTATTAAGTAACGGTTATGAATGTGCAAAACTGAACCAAACTTACACTCACCACACAAGTCTCAGGCAACATACAAATATATTCGTTACCATTTAAGATTGGTGTAGCTGGTTTTACGAAATGTTGGGACAGTTTACTAGGCAGATAATTATTATGAGTCGATGAGTTGTCACGTATCTATGAACTAAAAGCTTAGAGGTAATTAGGGTGATTTTATTACTAATCAGTGAGATGCAGGTGGCGATAAATTCATGAGGTTAAATCTTTTTCACTGGCAGTTCTACGACATAAAGTTTAGGCGAATGCAACTCGAGTTGCCTCTCTTCACTTGATTAAAATTCTGCGCATCTGATCACGTCACTTTGGCAGTGCTGCGCAAGCAGAAATTATAGCGAGAGGTTGGGTAAATTATGTCCTTGATGCTAGATATCACAATATAGGGTTACGGCCACACAAAACTGTCTGTGAACCACTTAAAGAGCATTTGTGGAAGAATTCACAGGCGGGTTTGTAAGATATTCGAGAGGATAAATGGCCGATAATTAACTTCGAGAGACTGTAAGGAGATATACGGTATGTATCTAACCTCGAAGGTCATGAAGTTTTTCCATGGCAACTTTGTGTAACTTCCTTTTAAATTTTAAACGAAAGTTCAGAGGTACTTGCGTAGCTCTGGTGTCCAGGGTTATGTGCAATTATATTGTATAATGAAAACAGTCAGCAGGAAGTAACACTTTAATTTAAAAACTACAAGTTAGGATATACGCCAAACAACATAGTAAGAGTACTATGAATGCCGGTTTATTTACAGGAATATTTAATTATACTTCAGGACATTTGATATGCAAGCATTTGACTTTAACTAATCCGTTGCAGCGTGTAATTATTTTCAGACGAAACAAAACTACAATTTTACTAACTAATCAAGTGACTTCGACCAAATATACGAAATATACAGTAGGATATTTTTTTCCCAGTGGATCCATTTTCTCATAAAAACTTCACGATTTATTAATTTTGAATTGTAAGGGGGAAATAAATTCTGGAACGATTTAACGTGCTGGGTCCAATGAAAAAACACCACAATTCTAAGAATTTTGAGGATTTAAAGAAAATGTTTGGCAGAAGAAAACGGCTTTCTTTTTCTATCTGACCGGACAAGGCACAGCGCACAGCTTCGCTCGTTTCCAGAAATTGGACTTTCTTGATCACTGTTGCCAATACCACTTCTGTAGCTACTCGCAGAACAAATATGCTTTTTTCCTCCCGAAGATGTAAGATTTTTATAAAACTTGATGAGTAAATATTTATGTTGAGTTGTGTAAAAAGTTCACTAAAACTATTGACTTCACTAAAAGTATCAGAATCAAAATAACGGGTACATTGAATGCCGAAGGCCATGTTTTAGGATTTATTTTTCATTTTCTTATCTGAAAATTAATAAGGAATTCACCACATCACGGTATTCAAATGCGTGTTGAAATGAGACTAGTAGTACTTCAAAAATTAAGTAGAAAAAGGGAAATGTTATCGAAATACAGTATATAATACACATATAAAAATAACTTACACAGATATTTGTATTTGATATCGCTTAGGTCAAGCGTAATCAGAAGGACATTTATTCGTCATCCAAAACTCAATGAAATACCGTTACATTTGTACAAATTTAAACATATAGGCCTACTTTACATATTTACCACTCAAAGTACATACACATGTTTACCAACTCAATTTCTTTACCTCATGCCTAAAGGAAAAGTGTAAATGTGATTTATTAAAAAATGCTTGTTCTCTGTATATTATTTGACTATTACTGACATAAATGTGATCCCGAACGTTTCACAATTTTCTCTGTTTGACTACGTAATAAGCACGACTAATATTTTATTTCATTGTGAATAAAATGTATGGCAATTTAACTGAATTATAACGAAATTAAAAACATTGTGGGATGATAGTGAATGTGGAATAGAACTCAAATACGCAGAAAATCTTGCAAAATAAATCACGATAAATCGCAAATTACGCAACTATAAACCTAACCTGCAGTAAATGATAAGCTTGCCATATTCTACAGTTAATGACAAATTAAAAACACTCAATCACACATTGCAAAATACTAATCGTAATAATTACCGCTATACGGCGTCATTGGAAAAACTTGGAATAGTTGTAGGTGCATTTCCTTTGAAAATACTGTCTCTACAGATACAATAGTTAACTGACATGTCAAGCCACAGCCCAAGCCACAGAACCTAGAAAGGCAGTTTTTTTCTGTGGGTTCCAGTCACGTCTTAAGCGAGCATTAAGGGGTATGGAAAGGTACGATATTGAGCGGGCGACTTGAGTACTCAATCGTCAATAAAATCTGAACTACTCATCAAAATTCGATGAGATTTTTTGTCGAGTAGATATTTTATCAGCAGACGTTTATTTATAAGCACTACGCGTTAGCATGCTTTACTTTTGAGTAAAAAATTAAAAACTGTTTTTAGAAAAATAAGAGCTTGAAACCACAAATTCTAATAAACTGGAGAACTATCATTTTAATAATTTTAATAGATGATATCTAAGCTTTTATAATAACATAAAGTAAAAAATACTCTCGCTTTGATATAAAAATAATTTTAGTATCAGAAAATCTCGGCGCGAGAGGTTTACAGGTTTTTAAAATTTCAGATGTCGATGTCACTTTGCTTAAGAACGACTACTCGAATGTCTGGAAAGTAATATCACGATTTTTTTATATTCGACACCTACAGAGGTAAAAAACTGCATAAGAGGTGAAAAGTGTTTTCAATAAATCGTCGCTATATTTGCACCCAGTAGACCATCATTGTGTATTTCATGTCTATGAGACATCCATACAATATTGTAAAATGTTATTCATAGGTTGTTCTAAATTCAGTTGCAATGGGGGTGAAAAGACGTTGAAAGTGTTTTAGAAAGATCCCCGATATCGTTTCAATCATTCGATTCGAGGTAGATAAGTGGGCTTCGCGTTCCGTCGACAGTGAGGTCATTAGAATCGATGGCACACAACTTGAAACTATGACAGGAGTTAGGAGAGGGGTCGGCCATGGCCTTTGTTAAGAAAACCATCTCAGCATTCACCTGGAGAGATTTGGGTAAATGATGGAAAACTGAAATCAGGATGGCCGGTTCGATACCCATGTACTTCCGAATGCGAGTCAAATGTGTTATCGTTTACACCACCTCGCTCAGTCATTAGAGATATACAGCTGCTTTTCGCTTCGTGATCATTATTGCGTAAATAGTTGTAAATACATTTCAGGATATTTCTAATTTAGAACTCTCTGTGTTGATAGGTATATGCTTTTTTTTCAATGAACTGTCGATTTAGCTGTGACTACGTGTTATCGTCTTAATTTGCAGTTCAGTTGGATACATATACAAATGTCTGTCTACGACATGTCAGCAATTTTTTTTAAATTCGACCCTTAAAGGGACTAAAACAAGTAATATTTGTTTTCGATTAATCAATTACATATCTAATCATTTGAGATATCGAGGTGTTGTTTGCTTTTGAACATTGCGCACGGATATATCTAAAGAAAAGATGTATACATTTTTTACTGGATAAAACAACTTAATTTCCATGGAAGGAGGGGGGGGGGAGAGCTTAGTTTGTAAACTTCCCAGCCAAACTATCCGAAAGCAAGTAATAATTCAAACCGGGATTACATCCTGCAATTATATCGAGATGTTTTGTCTTACAACCTTTATCTATCTCGAGAATGAATATTTTATAAATTGTCTTTGTTATTAAGACTATGTCGACGTTACATGGAGCAGGCGGCCTAGTGTTCATTTCGTCATTCTCTATAAAACACTGCGTACGCGTGTGCAATGGTAAAACTCACTGAAGCCACTGAAAACAGTTCTCCCTTTATGCAAAAGATAGTCTGAATATATCCCCCAATGGTGGGCGTAAATTTCCACCATAGTCGAAAAGATCTATTGTCATTTTAACAGTAGTATACGGGCAGGAAAGTGTAAAGTCACTAAAATTAATAAAACAAAAAAAAAAAAAAAAACGAAATATGGTCTTATCTCACATTTAAATTGCTTTTCTGTAACACATATTTCGGGCACAAATGATATATTGTACCGCACCCCCAAAATTGGGAAGGTGGTAAAATGTACCCTTGTACCCCCTGTTCCCAAGCCTCTGGACTGACCCCGCCGGGGATTGAACGCGTATCGCCTTGCTGGGAGGTGAGTGAACTAACAAATTTTTTTTAATTTTTATAATTTTCAATTTAAAATGTTTGTTACAATGACAAGCCGTGGACAAGGCTCTCGCCTCGCCCCGGCACCGAACATCTCCTTCTCTCTGCATTTTTAAGTTGGCAAATTCAAATGACCCAATGTGATTAGTATTTTTGCTGTAGTTTGCAAACATATTGTGAGTTTTTGTAATCAGTCAAGACGAACACAAGCACCCAGTCTTGTAGCCGGGGAAGTGACATTAACTTTCACCTTCTTGGCCGGGAATATAACCCGGTACCCTTGGCACAGCGGCCAGAAGTGCTAACCACTGAGCCAAGCAGTCGGACTGCACTATGCTGCCGCGGTCCTTGTTCCAGAAGTGGCCGCTCATCTCGGGGAAGGTCGGGAGCGAATCCTCCACCTTCAACTACGGCGTCGCGGCATGACAGCTTTACCACTGGCCGCGGGGAGAAAGTTGCGACGACTCAAGCCGCCGGGGTCTACTAGGCGACGCCTTAATTAGTATGGGATACCTGCCACGCTCGCCGGGCTCTGCTGCGAAGGCGTCTCGCAAATCAACAGTCCTGCAGCACGCAAGCTCGCTTCCTATCTGCGACACGCGAGGTGAGGAGGAAACTAAACACCGAGAATAAATCCAGCTGCAGAGTGTCCGCTAGTCGTGCCCGTCACCGGCTGTGCCCGCACAACTAGCTTACCTCACGTGCGCTTATCTCTCGCCGCTCGCTCATGCTTTATTTCTGACTGTCTCCTCGGGGTAAGGAACACGCTCACGTGAAGCGCAGCGTTGAGTGCTTGTTCGTACACTCACTTCACTTCAATGCACCAAATGGTCCGTCTGTCCTTAGGATTTGTTCAGTAAGTCAATATACAACTTAATGTGAAGGCGTTTATTATTTATTTTTCACCGAATGTTCGATTTGTAACGTTAAATTATATATAGAAAATCCAGTGAAGCGATTTAGTCAGCACTTAACATCTATGTATTTAGGCCGTGAGCCATAATTTATACTGTTTTTACGATGAACATTATTCAATCCTAGACGAGAGCAGATATCGAAAACCTGTTGCACAGTTTTGTTAATAACGCTTTATACTATGTTAACAATTTTTTTTAAAATCAAATTTCGCAATGATTTTAGCTAATTATGTAATTACATAAATTCCTATTAATGCACTGATTAGCCAAATATATGGAACTTTTTGTCCAGAAAAAATTAGACTACATAACGAAAACAATTATTAACAAAATTGTGCAACAGTGTTTCGATATCTGTTCGCGTTTAGGAATAAAAAATAACTACCGTGAAAGGAGTAGTAATGATGGATCGTGATCTTAAGCGCTAATGAGGGGTAATATGTTATGGGTATGGGGTACCCCCGGAGTGAAGGGGCGGGGGAAACAGGAGATCCCCGAGAAAACCCGCCGACCAGCGGCATCGTCCGTCACAATTTCCACATCAAGGGACCGACTCCGACGGGAATCAGGGGCCGCGGTGGTCGTGGGGTCAAACCTCTCGCTTCCCACCAAGGCGATCCGGGTTCGATTCCCGGTGGGGTCGGTCAGCGTGTTTTCGCATGTGGGAATCGTGCCGGACGATGCCGTTGGTCGGCGGGTTTTCTCGGGGATCTCTTGTTTCCTCCTTCCCTTCATTCCGGCGCCGCTCCATACTCACCTCTTGTCACCCCTCATCAGCGCTGAATACCTGGACTGACTAAATTCTCTCTCACTCACTCCTACGGGTATCCAACCTGGATCGCCTTGGTGGATAGCCAGTGCTCTAGCAACAGCGCCAACCGCCGCCATCTTAGGGTGTCTGGAAATGGGTGTATAGCAAGCACACTTCGCAAATACTGGACTCAATTGGAAACGAAAATGTTAGTGGCAGAATATTACTCTACAATATTTTTTCCGGTTCATTGTGACAACACAGAATAGAGAAAGTTCTGTCTTGCGCTCTACGTCCAGGTGTTAATTTATGTATGTCACGTCAAATAAGCTATGAATCATGTTTGAACTGCTCATGATTTGAACCTGCACTCATGATATGATAGCAACAGTGTTAATAAGATATCTGTGTAACCAAAGAGAGGACTTACTCCGTGCTATATTTCCACGTAAAATGTCCTGTTACAACATTTTGTCACATACATTTACGTTTATAATTTAGCCCAGTCTGTGATAGTTATATGCACAATCCGTATACATTTTTTGCTCGTAGACAATATAGTATACAATACGCCCGGTGTCCAGCAATTCCCACAGCATGGATATTTAATATTCCCTACTCTTAAAACGCCATGCCAGAATGCCTTCAAAAAAGGTTATTCCTAGACACGGCACAAGCGTTTTATGTACCTGTGAATTTTTTGCTCTGTGCTGCATTCATTTCGCCCTATTTTTCAGTTCAATGCCAATATTCCTGAATACCAAGTTAGTGACTACATAATTATTCCTTTCTGAGATGTAAAAAAGCAGTAGTCAATACTGTTGTGGTGAATGTTTTTTAAACGAGTTTTAACCATGCTCTGAAATTGTGTCAGGTAAGTGACGGCTTACTGTTCGTCATCCCGTGCGAGAGCGGCGATTACAGTTTTTTGTTTGACAATTGAAATGAAGTATTTTACATTTTAATTTGTTTAAAACTCGAAATTACCATTAACACAGCAATACTGATAAAATACATCATTTAACAGTCGAAATTAAAATATGCATATTCTGTGATTGTTATTTGAGTAAATTAAAAAGTGTACTGTATTTTTTTAAAATTTTGCAAGCGATTGTAACTATTTTAATAGCTTTTCACTGAATATATTATATGCTAACGTTTTATTGTTGACACGTCATTCAGCTATGCGTGATAATATTAAAAAAAAATATTGTTCTACACAACTCTGAAAGTAATGTATATTCTAATAATTTCTTTAAAGACTGTTACCCTCTTGAAAATGTTTTCTGTAGCTGAGACTCGAAATAAGGAATCAATATGAGCGACAATAGATGTCCATCACGTGTCTTATCATTTTTATGCACAAGACACTGAAATGGTGAGCAGACGTTTCATCATACTGCTTTTTAAATTAGAATTCAAGTGGAGACCCTTTCATATTGGTCACTAGTTTGCAGCAAAGTTCAATGTACGCTCCCATCGTAGTTTAGTTTGTATTCAGATGTTACATTTTTTTAATACAGAAGAGTGAAAGAGGCATTTTGACGATTTAGGAAGTTCTGAGTATATAATTTTATAACATACCATAAACAAATGAAATGTGTTTTATTTTCGTAGTAAAACGAATTGAGGACATGTTAAAGAGTTTGTATTAAAAACGATTTTTAAACATGCTATAACTATTGAGTGCAGTATTGCATGATTTATTTTTATTTTATTTAGTTTTATGCCTATTCTGGAGGAAGCACCATCGCAATGGATCTTACAATCTGTAACATTGCTGAACAACAAACTTCCGCACAGATGGCTCACCTGTCAGGGATCTGCTGATATTGTGTTACATTACGTACAACTATGTGCACCAAACTTGCTCTCATTGTCTACTACGAGGGTTTGTGAAGGATTTAGTTTGTATGTCGTTATTTTATACATAACACTGGACTTACTTCAAAACGTATAACAGCTGTGTCTGTGGTAACATAACACATGCTCTTTAATGTATAGGACAAGTATGACTATCATGTAAATGCATCCTTCAGATCTTTTTAAAAAAAAATCGAGAATAATTTTTATACTTAAATATCGAATTTTGCTGTCACATGTCAGACACAACTGCTCACCATATAATTCTCTGCCCACTAGTCCAAATTTCATAGATTTTAGATAACGGATGAATTTGTGTACTACCTGTATTTAATCGTGTCTGTTGTAAGGGACTTAAAATAATAATATTTTGTGTTTAAGTTGCATATCAAGCAGTTACGTCACGCGCTCGTGAAGTTACGTTATTAGCTATAAATGAACTAAAACTACGTTAAATGTACTCCATGAAGCCTAACGTATACATACTAACTTACTGAGCAGCTTGGCTTCACCTTAGAAGAATGTGTGGGCGGGATATGAAAACTCAAGTTAAAGCGTGGCTTCAAGCCCACGCCATTCAGGTAGGCGTGGGTTGCCTTAAGCATGCCTGTGTGAACATGGTGTAAATTCCGTGGTTAACGACCTTCACGTTAGCGTAAACATTTGGCTACACTGTGACGCGTGTTGTGCCAACATACCTGTCCGCCTTCTCGCTCAGCAGTACGCCAGTACACATAATGGTCCCTTTAAGCGAGTGTTGGCAGAAAAATTACATTACCTGCAATGTCCAAACTGAAAATTACTTTTCTGATACTATCAGATTTTTAAATTCGATGTTTGCGTACAAGGAATCTGATTCCAGAGGACTCTTTTCCTTACTTGACGTGAAGTAGATTTGGTATTTGTAACTGAGCGAGGTGGCGCAATGATAACATGGTGGACTCGCATTCGGGAGGAGCCGGGTTCGATTCCCGGCTCCTGACATCCTGATTTAGGATTCCTATGGTTTCCCGAAATCACTCTAGGGGAATACCGGGCTGGTTCCGTGTTTGTCGGACGAGGCATGGATAGTTCCGCCTCTGAAGACCTCGCTATCGAACGACACTTTAAGCCTAACTACCTTCCTACATAGCATTCGTAAATTTGAACTTGTCTAGTGAAGTCGTAGATAGCACACAAGTAAAAAGGATTTAAATGCGATTACAGTTGTGATAAAAATAATTAGGTTGACACTAACACACGTTCATGTTACATTTCCTCTCGTAGCACATGTTTCTTTACAAAATAGAAATTGCTGGGTAAAATTTAGGAATTATTTTTCTTTTTACTCATGTACTAAGATGTTTTCAGATAGTAGGCATTGGAGGAAGCAAAAATGGCACACAGAATCACAAAATAAATCTCAACAAAAACAAAAATGTCTATGTTATTTATGTTTGTTTAGAGGCCGAAAAGTACAGCAGAATTTTGCACATTATATTAGCCATTGACTCAGATGCAAAATAAATTAAAATTTATATATTCACGTGAAAAAAATTTAATAATTTTTAGTGATTGAATTATTTTATTTTGTTTGTAGAATCATTTCTTGGTATACAAAAATATCTTACATTCTTAATTATGGATTTAAGTTGATAGAAATTTTGATACATATATCTGTGAAGGGTTTCCAGAAACAGCCGTATATTAAGGTCACCACGTGCATCTGGGGCTAAATTGGAGACGAAAATATAAATGCAAAGTGTTGTACGAAGACATTCTACGTGCACTATGTTGCAACATAGCACTGAGTAAGTCTCCTCTTGCGCTACACAGATATCTTACAACCACTGTTCTGATCATCATATTATGGACGCAGGTTCAAACCGCGAGCAGTTCAAACATGATCCTACGTTTACTTGACGCAACATACATCAAATAATACCTGGTCGTGGGGTGCAATTTAGCCCAGCATTTGCTCTGTGTGCTTATTATACGGCCGTTTCTTGACATCCTGTATACACACACATTTACAATTGTTTTGTATGAGGAAATGTCATAAGTACTCATTCAACAGTAATTTGTTTCATGAAGGAACATTGAGTTGTATGTAATTAGAACATAACAAGCGCGATTGCGGCTAGTTAGCGCGTGGATACTTAGGCCGACCACCCGCCTGTCTTGTAAACAGCGTTGCAGCGTGCTAGCACAACTATTTTTTCTAAGAAACTTCTCAACTTGTTTATGATATTTGGTTTTACGAATAGAACACACACTACAAACGATGGTGGAATGGTAGTTTCAAAACATCACGTTTATAAGAAAGATAACTTCAGAGCCTCTCAAAATTGGCTAAAAATTGTTTTTTTTTTTTTTTTTCATTCTATTAATCAATGTATTATAACTAAACAACTACTCACGGGATTTTCGTGAAACTACGCTGCTGTAAAATTGTATTGGATTTTGCTCAAAACTTTCCACCAATAAAAAGATAGGGTTACTAGTGAAAGTGTCAGTCAGCCGAGTGCTCTGCGATACCACTGCACGCCGTTTCAGTGTCTTATGCTAGAGGTGTTGCCAAATATAGTAAAAAGACAATGTGGGAAATTACAGCTTTTTAGCATTGTTAAAAGTGCGAGACGTTTTGTCAACGGCGTGAACTGGCAACACTAGCAAGATTCACATTCTTATATCTGTATTTTCTGTGGTGGTTATACATTTATGGACTAAATTATTAATAGCATTAGAATGTGTTTATAAATATTTTAAATTTTAACTTATCAAAATAATATCTAAAAGAGCATAACTGTATTCTAAAATCATTATTACATTTCAAATTATAAATAACGAAGTATAGAACTAAAACTACCCATAGAGCAATGTGCTATTGTAGAAGAACAGCGCTCGGATTGGCGTGAACTTGAATTAAATAACACGTCTCGTCTACTGTTTTACTTCTGACTTTCCTATATTGTACAATATTTGGTGATACCGCACCAGGTGAGCCAGTCAACATCGCCCTTGGCGCCGTGTCCCACTTATTCTAACATACGGCTACCAGGTGGGTGCCTTAAGGGTATTCAAGTGCGATAAAGTCATAACTTAATTTTTATATGACATAATGTTAGTTTTGTAGACGATGAGTGCAGTTTCCTCATACGAAACAATTTTAGCTGGCGTAGTTTTCTCATTACGGTGCCTCAAAGTCAAATTTTGCATCTTCTGTTACCATGCAAATAGTGAAAACCAATTGACTTACGTACGTGAAATAATTCACAGTGAAATAACATACTATGGGCTACGTAAAATAACATTTCAAAAAATCCCGCGAACTGTTTTTGTATTTTAAAATAATTGCTGAATTCGCAACTTTTTCCCGTACTTATGGCGATTTTTTTTTTAATTCAAAATATTACTTTGTGTTTTTTTAAACGTTTTATAGCATAACTCATGGGACGTATCTTCTCAGTGAATTATTTTGTTTAAGTAGGTCAGTTGGTTTTCACTATTTGCATGGCAGCGTAACGAACAAATTTTGACTTTGACATCTCATTATGAGAAAACTACGAGGGCTAAAATTGTTTCGTAAGAGCAAAATGTACTCGCAAGTATCGTCTACAAAACCAACAACATTTCATAAAAATATAAAATTACGATTTTATCGCACTTGAACACCCTTAACATAACTCTTGCTCGCTTAGGTATTGCATCATTGCCTCTAAGTGCAATGCATTCAGATGGCGTCAGTAATTTCGTCAGCAACTAGCCTTAATATTGAATTGTCCAAACTACAGTTGGACAGTACATTTTTGACACAATCTACATTACCGTTGCTACGTTGTATTTCAAGGCACCATGCATGTGCAGCGGCCAGATGTCTGACTCGCCTCGCCCCACGGCAACCCGGGATCTATCTTCGACGAACAATCCCATAGAAAGTGGCGGACATGTCCTGTTTTCACGGCATTCCCCTTTTTACTGTCTTCACTAAGATGACTATGTACGTTTCGCGTGAACGGTGTTGTAGCGTAACGCGTTTGTTCTTTTCTACAAGAAACTTTTAAATTTATTCGCAATTCGTTTACCTACGATAAGAACTCATACATAAAACTATGTTTCTACCATTTAAAAAATACTGCACGCTTATTACACGATTTTGGGTGTCCCTCAAAATGGCTAAAAACTGCCTTTTTTTAGACTGCTGTAGGTACAGAAATACTGTCCGGATTCGTAATGCACAGCACTAGAAAAATGCGTTGGACTTTACTTCCAACCTTCCACAAGTAAAATTGTAGGGCCACAGCTTGAATTACCACAGAAAAGAGAGCGAAACAAAAGCACTGTACGTAAGTTGGCGCACTGCGAACAGAAACGAAGCGGTTACTGTCGAATGTGGCAAGCTGAACCATATTGCTCGCCTCCCACCGCACATCAAATGCGGAAAGTTACATCCCGTAAATAGACCTTTTAATTCTCACCGTATATCACGCCAAGAAGTCTACATCAGAACGTCTATAAAATTTTTGCCTTGAAATGTCTTAATGCACTGTTAAGTTACGGCTCACATTTAAGGCACTGCATATCTCGAAGTCTTGGCGCAAGCGGGATAGGGATATGAATGTTAGCTTACATGATGTGGGGCTCAGACACTGTTGCTACAGAAATGAAAGAAAAAAGTGTTTTCAAATAGTTTTTTTATGGCGCGCTAATATATATGTATTTATTAGTTTTATTTCAGCGAATTAAAACAAACAGTATTTTAGATTCTATAGCAGTGTAGGCTACACCTGTACGAATTAAATAAGTTTTTTGTATATACATAGGTTGTACAGATATACGCACCCATCTGATGTAATTTATCAAACAAGTCTCTATACTTGATCTTTCTAGGGCTCTGATGTAAGCAGCGCTCGTAAGTTTGGTTTGATAAGGAGAACCGTGTTTAAAAAGTGTTGCGTCTATAGGCGCTTATAAAAATCACGAGAGTCAGCTAAAATTTAATCTTTTTGGTGTTTGGAATACTACCCCAGAAAAGTTTACCCAATTTCGAAATTTGAACACATGGCCTCTCGGTCAACTTAAAAAAACTATTATTATAATTGAATATCAATATAATACGTTCAAATAATACACTGTGGATGTAGCGTTTAGCAAAATATGTAATTATCATGAGGAAAATATGTAGGTTTTTTATTTGATTCCCGTAATTTAAAATCGTGAATAGCATTACGGTAGTTTATCAAATCCTGGTAATCGACAAAACCTCGTCACGTGACTGATATAACCTACCCTACTCCAGCGAGTTAATTTTCATAAGCGCCTTATGTCCGCAGATGACATTCTTGCATCCCTCTGGCGAGGTACCGGCAAGCGAGACGACGAAAACGCCGCTTGACGAGACGCGCCGTGACGCGCAGGTTCTGCCCTGACAGCTGTGAAAGGTCAAGTGAGAGGAACGGATTTGGACACGAGTGCAGAACCTGTTCGCGGTGCGTGTCGCCGTGTTACTGACCCTGCACCGGGCACCCACGGCGAACAACACACACGGGTTTTTCCAGCGAGCTCCTACGACGCATCATGCTGTTGGATATTTTGAACTGAAACACTAATGGATGTCGCCTGGCAGGTAAACAGGTACTTTCAGAAATTCCAGATGAAAACGAGTTTGTTTAGAAACCACTCCATTGCAAGGTGTTAGTTTAAGAATAACGTTCAAGAATCGTCACACGCCCGACTACAGATTTCCGTTAACGGTTTCACGTCCGTTTCTTATGAATATTCTAGAAGACCAAAGAGATATATATATATATATATATATATATTGGTCAGAGCTTAACATCGAGGTCTTCAGCGCTGGTGATGGGTGACATGAGGTGAGTATGGAGCGGCGCCGGAATGGATGGGCGGGGTAAACGGGGGATCCCCGAGAAAACCCACCGACCAACGGCATCGCCCGGCACGATTCCGGGAATCGAACCCGGATCGCCTTGGTGGGAGGCGAAAGATCTGACCTCTCGGCCAACGCGGCCCCCAAGACCAAAGAGACTGAAATGGGAGTTTTCAGAGTCAATGTTAGCTGTGTCTTTAGGCGCGCATCATATTTGAGTAAAAAACATTAGCAGACAACTAAACGCCCCTGAAGAATCCTGCTTGTACAGTCGATGATGCAATTGATAAGTGAGGAAGAGTTGGTCAGCTGCCCGTGAGTTAATTTACCCTGACTAAGGTTAATGTTACTACGGGTTTAGAAGGATCAATGTTAAATGTTTGGCACAGGGAAAATTCTGCCGCTTGGGCTGGTATAGGTCATGGTTGCAAACTGACCTATCACAGAGATTTCCTGAATTTTAAGTTACATAAAGTTGATAATTTAAATCTAGAAATTGGTTTATTTTCACTTCAAAATAAAGTTAAATGACTTCTCTCATATACAAGCATATTTAAACTTAATTTTACTACAGTTGCGTATTTCTGATTCCTTTGCAATGGCAGCGAAACTAGAGGCAGAAATTTTCCCTGTGCCAAACTATCCCATAAGGAAAGCCATTTTCTTTCTAACCTGTGGTAGAATTAACCTTACCTTGAGCGCACAATAATCGAACAATAAAAACAGCCGCAGGCAGGATTGAAACTCTACAACTAACGCTTATCATTTTTCTGACAGAATATGTTCTACATTGTTGTCGGATACGGCATCGTCTATAGACAATAGCATATATTACGAAGTAGGTACAGCTTGTAAATAATATATTTTGAAATGTAATATCCGAGAAGTAACGAGGGATAATTTCACACCTGTCAGTTCACAGGTGAAAGTAACAGCAAAACACGTGCTGTAAAATTTTAGGATATGTTCAAAGTTGAACAATAAACCCTTCATGCCTACCTACACCGTTAAAAATGCGGCAAACTCACTAGCATTACATGAAGAAATGCATTACCTATACTACTCTGCGTAGATACCTACCGTACATTGAGTTCACTGGAATTCTTTATTTCAAATCAGTTTATGAACCTACTTCGTTATTGGTAACGTCGAACCTAAACATTGATGTTTTTTTGAATATCTAACTATTTAAGTTAGATTTTTTTTCTTTATTTTGTTCAGATATGGATCTTTCGAAGGAAATCACAGCGTGTTAGATTTTTTTGCAGGGTCAGCATAGTCATATTCACGTACAATCTGTTACTGAGAAATACTTGTGAATATTTCTGGAAAATTTTATTAGTACTTTCCGCAAATTAATGGAATTTTGGTAGTGTAAATTAACAGTAGTAAAATGTTTGGAGAAAAAATCTGTTAAGATGTCTGATATCTATTTTCCCTAAGAAACGCCAGTGAAATAGAAATGCTGAGTATCTGACATATGCTGATTGTTTCATTGTTAAATGAATACTTGTAATACATATAGTTAAATTCAGCTAATCGTGTATGATTGTGCCGAATACAAAAATTAAGAATACCACACATCCATGCGTCAATCAAATACAGTTATCGTACTGTTACAAATGGATATATCATTATTACTGCAATCATTATCAAGGAACCTATTTATTAGATACCTACTGAGAAATATTGACCTCGTCGGACTCCACACTCTACACGTCGCTGTATACGTGAGAGTGATTGAGTTGAAATGTGTAGAATTGGGAATAAGACAGATACTTTATAATGTTCAGTTGACCATGGTTCTTCACGATATTACACAGCTACTAAAAATGAAAGAAACCATAAAACTTTTTTGAAAATCTTGAAAGTAATTTTATGCGTTTAATGTCAAGTTATTACTTTCCCAAAAGATAGCTAGTTTTATTTGAACCAAAAATAAACTGCAAAGCGAAATATAACCCATATAAAACTGTTTCTGCAACCGTCATAACTGTACTATTCTTAAAAATTACACATTGCTAGGAATTTACAATTATCTGCATCGGAAACACTATAATTTCAATTAATTTGCGTAGCTGACATTTGAATCCAACTCGTCAATTTCTCCCTGGAAAAAACTGAGCATGTATAAAGGTCGTAGATGAAACATAGCACATACGTGACATTATTTCCAGGCCATTACGTAGCACGTGTTGCAACTGTCAGAAGACACAGGCGGTTGTGATTTTTTTTTATTTAACGAGCTGCAAGTTGTACACTTTGACGGACACGAGATGTGACTGCGGCCGCGCAGACGCCCAGGACGAGTGTTTGTTATTGATGACGCCGTCCGGATCCCGCTGGCGGAGATGAAGGTCAGGTGATAGAGAGGGATTGGCCGGCGCGCGCTGCGAAACAGTAGCCGGCGCGGAACACAAACACGCTTGTCGGTACGCGGGCGATAGGTTGGCCACCCTGGGTGGGCAGGCAGCCCGCCCCACCGCGCCGCACTGCGGACAAGTATAACGACGTGGGTGTCCAGTGTCAACGCAGCAAAAATTGGCACATCGTGAATTTTTATTTTCGCAACGATGCTGTTCTAAGATTTTGTCAAATATCCTATCAGAGATATCAGTCACTTATTAGTACTTTTGAAACAATTTCGTTAATTTACAATCTACGTTGTTTCCATATTCGTTTCGTTTTCCCTGAAAACTTCTTTCTCTTTACTTACGACGTTTCCTTCACGTGTAAAATTTTATAATGCCATTGTACGATTGAGTCAGTTTAACGACATTGGGATATGTATGTATGTATGTATGTATATATATATATAAAGTAATATATTCAAATAAAATATGTCATCCTGACTCGTAAGATAATATCGTAACGTTCGATACACTTAAACGCTAAAATATTGCTAGCAGAGAGGAAAGATTTATATTTTACATTATGATATAATAAATATTGGTCACGTGGGCACATGTCAATACTGCATATATGTATAGTGTGTATATATGTACATACACACTACAAACACGCACACTTGTGCTACCTCTGCAAATTACGTTAATTGTTTGCTAGGAAATGTGTCTTTCAGAATACAGTTTCAGGAAATATGTACCCGTTAATAAAATGCTATAATACAGTACATGTTTATGGTTTTTACTGTTCGGAATAATGTCTTAGTTATTCATTGTTGACAAACAACAATATTTTTTAGCACGTAATGTGACAAACTTACTTGAAAAAACTATTGAAGTATTAGCATATCTTCGTCGAGACAAAATTTATTAACTCAGTTACCGTTTTTTGACATTATTGTTGGAATAAGCTCCTAATGGGTAGCTGCAGCTGATAAAATGCGTAAAAGTGGTGGAGTCTCTCACTGTGTTTTGTGCTGGAACGACACGCAGAGGCTCCGGACAAGCGTTTTAGAAGATCTTGGCTATCCATAAATTGAAACACTTCACGAGTAGTAAAGTAGGAAGATGTCAGGCGCTCCGTTATGTAATTGCAGGCTAGATCCAGCAGGATAATTAAACAATCTTCACTTTGGAATTCATGCTTACCGAAGTTAGTTGAAGGTTCGAAATACTTTTCAAAGGGATTTAAGAAATTAATACATTAAATACGCACGGGTTCTTTGCTGGCGTGGTATATTTTATAATTGTGATTTGTTTTTTATGTGTAAGTTCCAATACACCAAAATTTCAACATCGACACGACAATACACGAAAACAGTAGGATGTACAATAAAAAATATCGTCAAACATTACATCTTGAAAATGAACTGTATACATTATACAGACAAAATAATTTTTTATTATACAGTCAAACAAGCCTTCAGAACAATAAAAAACCTCACAGTATTTCAATTTTTTTCCGTCAGTTTCTCTCGTACAGCCAGTACGTCCTTTGAACCACAACGTAGAAGTTAATTAAATGAATTAAAACGTTACTTGTTAGAAAATCTGTCACGTGAACTCTAGTATAAATAATATCGATAAAGGTTTCATTTCAGGAGAAGGCATTTATTTAGTACGTATTGTTTGTATTTTCTACAAAAGAACATTAAATATAATTTACACATTTTCATAATCTTTAATCTTATCATTTTAAAAATTTTGCAACCGTGACATAGTTTCAATGTCATCATACTATCCTAAGTAATATATATGGATATTCTCACAGCAGTTTCAATTGTGAGTTTTTTAATAACGATTCATTACGAACAATGTATAAAAATATTGAAATGCAGTTATGAAAAATAATTAAAACCTAAAATTTAAGTCAAAATTATCTCCAGCCATGTAAAATAGATTAAACAAAATGTAATACATATTTAGTCCAATAATATGCACGTAATTATAAAATGTAGTGTTTCTATAAAATTACGCTGCCGGTAATTCTTCACACTCTTCCCTTTATTTACTATACGAAAATGAATAATTTTAACGAAAGAGGTAACACAGCCTCTTAAGAGTCTTGTGCACCGTTTTAAAATTTCCGAGTTTGACGTGTGGTAACAGTGGAACGATAACAGTCGGGCTATCACACTCGACTAGAAGCACAGCGCTCCAAAATAACGTATAAAATTTCGTTGTAGACTTTTTTACAGGACTTAAAATGGTGACTTAAAAGCCAATACACGCATCTTTTTACACTTTACAAATGCTGGTGGTATATACGGAGTTACAACAGTATAAAACGAGGAGTTTTTAGCCATTTTATGAGGTCCCAAAATCATGTTTCTTACAAGTGTGCTTGATTTTTAAAATTATTGAAGCTGTGTTTCAAGTGTGCATTCTTTTCGTAAGTAAACGTAGTAGCAATAAGTTGAATGGTTTTGCGTAAACAAAAATACGCGTAACGAGCTACAACACCGTCCATGCGCTAAGTACACAGTCCTCTTAAGAGGGCATAAGCCGCCATACTGTATTATTTTATTTTTAGTATTTTTTTTTAATTCTGAGAAGAAAGGTGTAAAATTTGCGATTGTTGGGTGATTTATATTTACGCTGCGCTACAGTAAAAGTTTAGCGGTAGAACTTTTAACGTATATTTAGGCCGTTTTCAGTCCAGAAAGTTAAGAATATTAAATAAATAGTTGGACTGACTGTGGCCTAAATATACGTTCAATGTTCGAACGATATACTCGTATTGTACCGCAAGATAAATAGAATTCACGCTATAATTTCAAAATTTCACACTTTATTTTTAAGAATAAACAATAAAATAATGCTATACGGCGACTGATGGGTTTCTATTGTAATTTTTGTGAGCTAGCCGAGTGACGTGCTGGGCAGAGGTGTGGCCCTCACCTGGCCTGGCCAGCTCTACAGACCGCTCGGCGACATTACCATACAACGCTCATGTGATACCATCTGTGGTCGCAGGGCCGCGGTACAGTTATGTGGGCAGCGCTGTGCCCCTTGCTTGGTCACCACCTCCCCCAAGTCACCCCCCCTCCCCTCACTACCCCCGGGCTGACACCATCATTGAAAATTGAACATAACGTCTCGGATGTGTACTTGGACTTGTCACCGCCGCAAGGTGGGGCTAAGTTCGTTGCCTTCGTGACGTTGCTAACGTTTTCATAGTGTCAGGACTGAGTGAGCTCATTTTGTTTCGTCATTGTTCATAAATAATAATTCGTAAACGTGTTTCCTTGTTATGTGGAGAGCGAATACAGTTGGTAAAATATTTTACTGAATTTTGATGTTAAAATTCCATTTTATAAATAAAATAAAAAGTATATTAAGCTATCAAACTCAAAACAGTATCTACACTATGAATCTTAATCATAATCTTAATCTTTGTTAAATAAATTTAATTTTAATGCTGATTTTCAGGGAGTATTACTCCAACTATAGTATTGTGGTGTAGATGTAATGTATGGAGTGTATGTGTGGGCAATAAATATATAATAACAAATACTAATACTAATGAACATCAACGAAACAATCAGTCTTGGAAAATGTGGTTTCACTGAGCACTGGGATAGACTGCAACTACCTAACAGCTTAGAACCACACTGCCAACAATATATTTGCTGGTATTGTAAAAATCATTTAGTAAGATATTTTAATTGAAAGCTGCATTCGAAAATAATAATTGAGAGTATGAAATCTTAGTGCTGTAAAAACTGGGACACACTTGGGATACCAAAGGATAAAATAAATACATATTTAATTAATTTATTAACTGCTATCTGTCTCCACAATCTAACAAATATTTTAAGTTACTATTTAAATGTGGCAAATGTCCTCCTAAATATTGCGACTAAAGTAAAATATATGCTAACTAAAAGTTCGCTGTCCGTTATGCTAAGTGTAACGGCCGAAAATTTGAAATTTAGAAATGTTCATTTAAACAGTTACGGCTCATACACTCTAATTTAAAATATTTATCATTTAAATTTAATAAAACAATAGTTTGTTTATTTTTTTTCCTCGGCTGAAATTCAGTTTGGAACGTTATAATAGATAACTGAAAAATAAATAAATAACCCCTGGATCAATGGGTCGGTTACTTTAAGTTAAATCACCATTAATATGTCTTGCGCACAAAAAGATAAATTAAAACTAGTTAACTGTCGGTGTGCTTCTTGGAATAACACCGCCACAATTTCTAATACTTGTCAGCTTCGTATTAAACAGAAGCCCCGTCTTAATTCCTGTGGCGCTTATGAAAAGCGATAAAAATAAAATCTTGAAAATGATAAATGCGGCCTGTCGCCTCGGCGGTTGAAACTGATCTAATCTCCAAATCCGTCACTTGCGCGGCTAGTTCGATAGCCTTTCAACCGTTACAAAAACTGCAGTCTGAGTTGGAGAGTACAAAATAAACTCACGGTAAAAATAATAATATAATAATATAAAACACAAAAAAAGGTAAAAATATAATTACAACGGAATTTAAAAAAATACTCACAGTATTAAAAAATCTAAGACGCACAAAAACAAAAATTGTTTGGGAGCTTACCTACATAGTGTAGTATATCTACAGTACTCCACCTACATTTTAATTAATCGTTTTTCTAAATTAAATATTCATAATTTATGTAATTAACTTTATTAATTTATTTTGTGATTGATGCTAAATTAAATTTAAAGTCATATTTTATATAGTTAAAGTCATCATTTTCAGTAAAAGAATTGTAAAATTTTAATAATTTCAATTTTAAGTATTTCATGTAATATTGTTTTGTATTTATGTATTTATCAGTGTGCTATGCCGCACGGAAAATATAGAAAACCTTGGTTACTCTGATCCGTAACTATACTAAATTTTTCGTTTCTCTTAGTAAGAGAAATTGAGATATTTTCTCTTTTGCGAGTGCCTCAACCGAGATTTAAGTAAGCGTCACTTCTTCTTGGAAAGCTCCTAGGGCATGTCGTCCCGCGGCAGGCTTCTCTGCTGAGACGCCGATCCTGCCGTCATCGTAATTCTTAGGGATCTATTGGAGCGGATCCTAGGTCCAAGAAGTCGTGCTAAAAGTTTGCCAGGTTCAGAAGAGACAATTTTATGTAAATTTTAATTTAGTTTCTTAGTGAACTTGAAGTCTACGAGGGATGACGCGTAAGACAGACGCCTACAAGCCTTACTCTAACTTCTATGAACTGTCTTCAGTGTAAACATCTCAAATTTTATTGATTTAGACTCCAACAATATTTAATAACGTTCAAAGTGTTATAGTAATTTTTCTACATTTTTGGTAATTAATTTAGGAGAAACTAGGCCTAACCAGAGGTCTGAGATAATTTCATCGAGACCTAAATTCTACTGACTGAGCAAATTTAAATGTAAAATCATCGAAGGTTCTGGAAGGCGTAACCGAGTGTATAAATACTGCCGGCTATGTTTTGACGAGTTTTTTTACCTCAGTTTTCTTAGAGCTTTTTTTTGGTTGGGACTTTTCGAGCTTTTTGAACTTTTAAATAGGACCTAGGCGTGCATGGCAATGCCCCGATGGGCGAGGCATAAGCCTAAGTGCTCGGGATACCAGATGGCAGGTTTTTCGGCTTAGTTTTTTTATTGTTATTAATTTGATTTCGGGTAAATATTTAATGTCCTGAGGTGGATGAGACTTCGCTGGACAGGGACATCAAAACCATAAGTATTATATTATTATTTACTTCTAATCTAATTAGTTTTCGGGTTCGGGTTTTAATATAAGTTACAGTCCTGGGTTCCTTTACGCATGTTTTTGTTGTTGGCCATGACAATCACCGTTTTACTTAATGATTCAGAATAATGTAATGACCTTGAGATTTATTGTAATGACAGAAACCACTTTCTTTTGTATAATTTCAAGCCGTATCTTTTAATAGTGTAATATCTGTTAATCCTTTAAATCATGTGTTTTTATCAATTCAAGCTTTAAAACCTTTTTGAAATTGTACACCTATTTTTGAATACTAATAATGTAATATTTATTTTTGCATAATTTTATTTTAATCTTTTGTAACTAATACAAATTATTTGAATTCACTCTTTTATTTCAAGTATTCGGTCTGTATTCCCCTTAACTTCAATTGATAGTCCCTAATTTCAAAACATGTATCTTAATTAAGCTACTTAATGATGGTTTTTCGTACATGAAAAGGTCGACAAGGCATTCATTAAGCACACTACAAGATAGGAGACGCGACCTGTATGGGTCGTTATAGTCTGTGTTGTATCCATAGTACCCCTCGCATCGCACGTACGCCAAGCAGTTTCATTACTTTATTTAAGTAAGTTTGTTGTGCTCTACCAAACATTAATTATTTATCTGACTGTAGGCTACAAGCAGGAAGTGTTTGTCTTAAATTGTTTATTGTTTTTATTTGGTTTAAGGCACAAGGAACTACGTTTTTATTTCCCCCACAGTTATTTTAATCGGTACAGAGTATATTTTGTGTTCATGGTTTATCGGTAGGGTTCAGTGAATTACTTGTTTATTTATTAGTGATGTTTATTTGCTTTCCACCTCGTAGTCTTAGCTGGCGTATTGCTATTCAGTTACACACACATCCCCCAGTTTACATCAATTTAACACTTTGGTTATTTAGACGTGTATGGCATAGCTTTCTGCCCAACGACGACATTCACTTTCATTAAAATTTTACATGTTATTTTATTTTACTACGCCTAGTCTATTGACAATATCAGGTTAACACTTAAAACAGTAAATAAACATCTGTAAGTGCGATAAACCTATATCACTTATTTTAATAATTTCCAAAAGAAAAAAAAATTTTTTAGACGTAGAAACTAAGTCTTAAACGTGTGTGATACGAACAACACTACGCAACATTTTCTTAAGATTCCATTTGTTTCCGAGGTAATATTCATATATACATGCATAATATATATATATATATATATATATATATATATATATATATATATATATATATATATATACACACACACTCAAAATGATTATAAGTAAGACAAACCGGTTGTTAAAATTCTGTGTGACTTTTAATTTCTCGAATAACTGAGAAAATTTTCAGGGCGATCATTACCATTAGGCTTACCACCTCACTCTGACAGCACATGTTTAGATATTGTAACTACTGTAACTAGATTATAACAACTACACCTGTACTAACCCGACGGTATAAATGTACCCCATTTTTTAAAACTAGGAATTATAATAAAGTATTACTAATTTACTAACTCTCCTTGTTTCGGAAATACCATCTGGAGACTGACTACAAACTTAAATTTAAACTCATATCTTAATCCGTATTAGCATCGTTCCTAAAACTTTACAATAGAACTGCTTGCACTTTGAGTCTGAAGGCCAAGAAGAATAAATAAAGGCAAATAAGGCAACGTAGCTCCAATGCCATGTCATCATTCTTGCGTGAGGTCGGCCTGACGCTGATTTAGTCGGCTCACCTGTTACAAATGACAGAATTATGCATTATTTTCGCATCAAAGAATTTAAACATGGAATTCAACAATTTTCATATTGAGTTTTTTAAAGTTCTAAACTAGTTTCACCTAAATTTTATTTGTTATTTACATTTTTCTAACTTATCTTACGTATCCGCGATATTTTAAATTGGGCTTATGGGCTTTAGTAAACTTTTTACTTTAATTTTCACTCACTTCAGTCATAAATCAGCAGTACGAATTCTTTCAAATGGATCTTCTTTTCATTGACATATAGGGAGAAGTTTTTTGACAGTTTTGGAAGCGAAAACTACCCCAGTGTCATCACAAGTATGTTTGTAGAAAAAAACAATTTTATTTGATCTCAAAAATTCTCGTTGCTGTGATTTTTTCTTAACCAAAAAAAGACAACAAAAGCATGTCACAAAGGCAGCAGTACATTGGTAAGCCAGTGCTGCCAACACAATAGAACGACCCCAACGCGCACAAGAAGCAGGTCAGTCCAATCGATTTCACATTGTGAAAGCAAACAAGCCTCCTACTCAACCGACGCACAATAAGCTGGCTATCTGTCCTGTCAGAAGCAATTGAGTACGATTCTTGATTGGGACCCGACAGCCGTGTTGAAAATCACTACAACTTTCCTTTCGAAACAATTTTTTAAAGTCAGATCTAACTTGTCAGCATGATGTTGACGAGACTGCTCGCGAGTTATTGAAATTAAATTTCATCATTCATTTTGTATTCGTCTTCTTATCTTTAAACGGGAAACACTTTTAAGATTGGTTGTTAACTGAAGAAAACTTAGATATTTAAAATATATTTCTTTAATATTAATTCAGAAAGAATCAAACAAGTTTTGCCCCCAAAATATAATCAAATAGAATATAAAATTTTGTCATTCACTTACTTTTTATACAAGTCTTGATTTTACCTAAATTTATTTTTATTAAATGGATCTAAGAATTCAACACATGGTAAATATATAACACTTATACATTCACAAAAATATATTGACAATTTATTTAATGCGTTACAGCTACTCGAAAACAAATAAGGGAAGAAGAGAAAAATACACTAATAGAAAACAAAATTACAGGTATTGAAATATTGCAGTTGCTTATACTACGAAAAAGCAAAATAATTGCCCTATTTTTCATGTTGTTATTGTTTCCGATTAATTTTCTGGTCTAAATTTTAACGACTAGTATCGTTTCAATTTACAGTTACAGCTAACAGCTAAATCCAAGCTTACGATATTAAAAACACAAGCGACTAGACAATGCTATGTTTTACAGGTTGTTATCGCTATATTGCAAAACGAGACTCATGTAGTAGGGTGTATTTGTTTTTAGATATCAAAAATAGTTAAATTTAACATTCTGGTCTTGTAGGAAAAGGGTTTCAATGCAGCAGTGAAATTTTTTTTGGGCAGCTTGTTTAGCTCCCTACGACGTGTTCTCCTGTCTTCAAATCAGAATTGTTACAAATTCAAAAGTACTTGAGCATTTACAGCAGAAGTACAATTATCGTAAAATAAGTACGAAAATGTAATTGAAGTGTGGGATGACAAGTTGTTAAACCTCTACCGTTTTTCTTATTCTAAGAGATAACATTAACTTTCGCTTAAACTAAGAAATATTTAATATTTAAAATATTGTTCAATTTTATACAGACGTAGATGGAGAACATGTTAGATGAAATTCCAAGAAAAATTATCGTTTTTTCTAACTTCATAGTATAGACGCCAAAACAAATAATGTTTGTATAGATTTAACACGATCTGTTTGTTCTACCGAGCAGCAACATTCATGGCGTTACATGCGAGCGTAAAAGTTGGGTATATTACAAGAAGAGACAATATTAAAACACACACGTGAAGTCGACGGACAACCTTGCGGCATATTATTCATAATTAGCAATCACTCACTGCAATGTGGAGAAATGGATATCCTCTTAGTTTACTTATCATCTTACCTATGGAGTGTATGGACTATGGTCTGTGTTAGGGAACCAGCCGAGCAGAAAACTAAGGAAAACCCGAAATTGGAATGGCCGCGTTCTACCACATTCGAGTAAAGTGAGTTACCTTTCATTAGTTTAGTTTGTGATCGCGTCTTCATCAATGAGACAGCGCGACATTAGTTTGAAATATGTGTTCTTTTCGTAGATACATAGATGTAACACATGTTAAGATGGCCGTAATGCCGACACATCACGCCTCTCCCTAGCTTCTAGGCACAAATCACTGAACTGCCGTGCAGTCTTATCACCGACATCTCACCTTCATGATACATTCAGTGGTGACCCTATCATTTTATGGCGCGATATTAAAGCTAAAGGTGTATTATACAAGCTTTTACATTTTGAAAGCTTCTGCGTCAAGATTTGATACCTAAAAGGGACCACTGAAACATCCATTTCCGCATTTTTGGCAGCATAAAAATATTTTTTTGAGATACGCGGAGAGTCTGAAATGAGTATACACGTGTGTGATGTTCTTTGAATGCTATTCCTAAGCAGACGTCACTTACGCACGCTCAGCAGTTATGTAACAATCTTGTAACGCCCGAAGCTCTCCACGCCGCTCGACAGCCTGGGCAGATAGCCACATTAAGTACTATCGCCGAGAAAAGGAACAGACACAATTCATTGCCATATATTTCAAGCTTAAATAGGGAGGCTCCTTAACACTAACAAGTGAGAAAAGGTTACAAATGGGAGTGTAGGAAAAACAAGGCTTCCACTAAAATAAAGTACTCGCTTAACGTGGCATCATTTTGAAAGAAGGCAATGGGCTTGTTTTTAGTCAGTGACTTTATTGAAAAGTTTTCTTTTCAGTTACGTAAATTATGTATAATTAGAGTCCCAATGTTACACTAAACTAGCAGATCATGGAAGTAGTTTTCCTGCCAGTGACCATATAAAAATAGGTGTTGGTCGAATAGCGAAATCGACCTCCCCTTTCCATTTTGTGCTCTATGGGTCATTCGAAATAAAATGAGCACTAAAGATTTAACCTTTGAAAAAATCACTAGCCGTTGCTGCATATAAGTCAACATTAACAACAGTAACATTATTGTTTGTATGGTTGGTAGCGAATAATTGCATGTAGTTCCGTGTATTTTCTTATTTGAATACAGCATTAGTGAAATAACATCAAATGCAATTGACCTCTCTGTATTTAATATACTTTAAAATATTTATTTAAGTTCTTACTGACAAACCTACTGAATGTATTATTTTATTTAATTAGCGCCAGCACAAAGCGACGCAACCGAGTCGATTATCGTTGGCACATGCCGCTAACTCTTCGCGCCACGAAGTAGTTTAAAATTTCACCAACAGATGGCATCAGAGTTAGGTTTTCGCCGCTTCGTTCGGATTTTGGAAGCGAATTGCGTCATTAAGTTTGTTTGTCGGCTGTGTAAAGAATATATGTATCACATTCAAAAGTATTAGAAGTGACTGTTTATGAATATCATTGCTAAGTTATGTGAAGTCAATAGTAATGTAAGTTGTTTTGTTTTATGACTGCCAGCCTTTTTTCCCTGTTTCACACATTAAGAAAAAACATTATTTATTGTTTCTCTTTACGTGCATCGTCGTCCTTCATTGCAGTATGCTGAACGGAACTTGAATTCTTGAGTTGCATGTGTCGTGTGTGTTTTTAGTGGCGGTTTAATTAAAAAGTTGGAATATACTGTGCATGCATAGCGCCGTTAGAGCAGACGCAGAGAAACCGGTATTATAAGTCGTTTACTCGCGTGTATTTATGACTAAGATTACTAATGAGTATAGCATATATTCAACACCCGTGGATTTAATGAGTACATATTGTAACTAATATTTATCGGAGCAATGTAACGTAAATGTAAACACTGTACAAGCCTATGTAAATAACAGCACGTGGCAATGTTTATGTTTACATGCAGCGGAAATATATAAACTGGTAGAAAATAGAAATTAATCAGGGCTTTTTTGAGTGTTCACGTTATTCCGAATCACCTATGAATGCTTTAAGGGAAGCAGGGTGTGGAAGTTGATGCGCTGCAGCGCAATCAAGTGGCGAATTTTAGCAAAACGGATATCGCTAAAATATTCTCATTATTCAAATATCTATGTATACCAATTTTCATGGCGATCGGCTGAACGGCATACCAGTTGATGATCTGCAGTGCCATCTAATGGCCAGTTGGCGACTCCTCCATGATAAAATTCATAAGTGATTCGTTTATTTGTGATTGGTTAAACGATGTCGGAGTTTATCGATCTCATACAAAATCCATGTATCAAGAGATAGAAAGAGGAAGAGAGAGAGAGAGTGAGAGAGATTAACCACTTTATTTACTTGACATGTTACGTTTTGATTATAAAAATCTTGCAATATATTAAAGACAGTTTTATAAATTGCGTGGTCTCAAGAGAAAACTGCTGCTTGTTAGGTCACTTTTATAAACAGTGAAGACGCCGCGATAGTTAAAGCAATAAAAATACAGTCAACCACTACGTTAAAAAAGAAAGGAATAAGAAATATATTTCCGTGTGATAAAACCTATGGGCACTTAAACTTCGAGAACGTTCCTTGCCGAAAGCTTGAACTCGCGCGCAGAGGAGACAGAGGTAGAGGGAGACAGAGAAAAAAGACAGAGAGAGAAAGAGGATTTCGTGATTTACCGACTGCGGCCTCATTATGTGTCCGGGAGTTTATTTTATAACGCCGCGTGGTAAACACTTTCACGACAAGCTGACGATATTTCAAGACTCGCGCGGCGGGGCAAAAGGGATCTATCCCACTTCCACGTTATTGCTCATATTCCTCGACATCCCGACTATTATTCGGGCGTAAACTGAAATATGCGGGCCATCGCCCAGGTCTGGGTGTAGCGTAGGTACCCCAGCAGGTCCGGTGCGACGCCGTAACGAAAAAGGAGTTCCCCTCGGGTGATATACGGGCGCCATTAAGCGGTTGTGCTCAGTGACTAATGCGAACAGCTTTCCCGAAAAGTCCGGCGCTTGGTACGACTGCTGGTCTAGTGCTATTTTCTCCCCACCTACCTGTTTCACGAGACCAATGTGGAGCCTCGGGCCATCGTCCAGTTTTAGGAAACTGCTAATGATTTTGCCGCGAGACCTGGATGAGCACAGCATTTAAGTCCCACACAGAGCGCAGTACCCTAAGACTAAGATATTTCCAATGACATTGAAATCACGCATGATATTAATCATAGTAATGTACCGTAAAGTGGGTATACTTGCACCACCAAAAATAGTTGGTTCTAGGTCGTTTGGTGAAATATAGGCACATCACGACTGGGTATTTAAAAAATTATAATTTAATACCTTTGAATACAATTCACTTGTCCTTCAACTGTCAGCATAGAAAATATATTTTTTGGTGGTGCAAAGTACACCCAGTTTACGTTAACTTATTTTTCTGTCACCGAGTGAAGTGACGCGACGGTAACACGCTGGACTCGCATTCGGGAGGACCCGGGTTCGATCTCCTGCTCCGGCCATTCTCATTTCGGTTTTCCATGATTTCCTGAAATCGCTCCAGGCGAATGCTGGGATAGTTCCTTAACAAAGGCCATTGCCGACTCCTCTCCTACCTTCTGTCATTGTACCAAGTTGTGTGTCATAGTCTCTAATGTCCTTGTTGTCGACGTGACGTAATGCCCACTTACCTTACTGTCGATACTCAGCATTCACGTACATTAGCACACTCTCGCTTTTTTTTTAAAGAAAGTTAAAGAAGAAAGGCATACAGCTATCGCATCCGCACAATGTTTGTGGATTCAGTTTCTTGTACTACGGAATATACAGCTTCGCAGTTGAGTGATCACTATAAAATCGAATTTTTGATTCATAATCAAGCAGTAACAGTAAATAAAAAGGTGTAACTGTTAATATTACAAAACTAACCTACAGAGACCCCTTACCACACGTTAATAATCACTTTAAAACTAAGTTTCGCCATGACCATTAAATATTTTTATCTCATGTCCTGTGTAACGTATCTTAGTGTGTAACGTATCTAAGTGTGTTTATAGGTATATGTAATGAAATTTAATTCACACGTAAAGGAAAATCATCTTTCGGGCGACCTTTTGTTCAGTAAATAATTTTTTTAAAAGAAAACAAATAAGGTGTTATTAATACGTACTTACACAGGGGCCACTGTTGAAGATTTTGCTAGAACACTCGTATCCCACCAAGGTGGTCCGGACTCAACTTCCGGTGTGTGAGTGAGAGGTCTTTAGCGCTGGTGACGGGTAACATGAGGTGAGTATGGAACAGCGCCGGAATGAGGGGGAGGGAGAAACGTGAGATCCCCGAGAAAACCCGCCGACCAGCGGCATCGTACGGCACGATTTTCCACATGCGAAAATCCGGGGAGCGACCCCGCCGTAAATCGAACTCGGTTCGCCTTGGTGGGAGGCGAATGGTCTAACCATTCAGTCACCGCGGCCCTTACTCCCGGCGGGGTCGGATCCAGATTTTTCACATGTGATTTACGTGGCAGACGTTGCTGTCGTGTTTTCTCAGGGCATTCTGCTTCCCAGCTCTTCGTATAACGCGAATCCCATCGTAGGGCTTGATTTCATGTCATCCTACGGGGTTAGGCAGACTTCTACAAGTGTCCAGTTTAGTTGTTTGTCAAATAAGGAGCGTTGTGTCTTGTACTCGGGTACCCTCTTCATGCGTTATTTTCTCTTTTATGTACTTACATTATGGTTGCTGTTAGACACTACCACAACGCTTAAAAATAGAATAAAACATTATCCCACACAGAGCCTGCCACAGTTTTACAGTATTGTTTGTGCTTAAGTATTTCCTTCTTTTTACACATTTGTTAATCGTGCCTGCAGTTTAGTTCTCATTGAAAAATATATTTCTTTGTATTACGGGTTTAAAGAAAATCACAATAGGTAATACAGTAGTTAAATTAAAAATATGCTTAAGCGTGCATTTTAGTTAACTCTGAGAGTTTCAAGTGCAACGTTTAAAATATGTGACCAAATTATTAGTTATTATTAGTGACACGAACATTTTGCGGCTTAAACCCTGATAGTTAAATTTCATTATGGCACCGGTCTCTGCAGGGCGAGTACCAGTAACATATTTAAACGAAATGCTCTCGAATTGTACTGTTGTGATAATATTATATGTGAGTTTGATTAGGGGAGGATACAGAAGGGAGGGGGGCATTTGGGCAATGACCTCTCCCGAAACGGCTGCAAAAATGTAAAACTAAATAAGTTCCCAGTAAATTATTGAGAAGAATATCGCATACTTTTCTTACCGCTTTATAAAAGTCAGTAGAGCAATAACACTACCATTTTCGTGATAATATGAAAGCAGAAGTTTAACAAATGTACCAAATTTATTATATAGCAGCACACATTTTTTGTACCAAATTTATTAGGTAGCAGCACACATTTTTTTTTTTACTTTTAAAGCGTAATTCATCCCCATAGTTATTTTAATTTATTAAATGTTGTAGTAACTTTTTTTTTTAGTTTGGAAACTCATTTAACGGTACTATTTTTCACATTGAAATAAAATTTTATTTTCCGGGGGAGGGCTCATGCATCCCCCTTTTTGGCTTGAGGTGTAGACACGGTCTCCTCCAGTATCTAGAATTGAACCCACCCCTTGTTTGATTAAGGGCCGTATCTATAGACCTCTTTAGGATGACAACCGACTGCTCACCAATGCTTTCTGTATAGGGATAGCAGTTGGTTGTCATTCGAAAGAGGTTTATAATATCGGCCCTAAGATGTCTAGAATAAGATTAAATCTTTCGTCGTGTAGATGCTGTTTTTGAGATGAGAACGAGTTGGGCAGTTGGGGGGGGGGGGGGGGGGGGGGGGGGGGGGGGGGGGGAGAGCGAGAGAGAAAGAGCGAGAGAGAGAGCGAGAGAGAGAGGCGCTGCTCTCTAGAGTCTTCGTGATATAGGACGTGCAATGAAATAAGCTCGACCCGTTGATGGCCGTCCTTACAACTGTAATTATATCCGGGTAATTACTTAGTGGCGGTAACTGCCGTATTTTCTTCTCTATACGAGGACGAGGCACGGAGGATAAGAAATACTGCAAGACCGCTCAGAAACACGGGCGAACCAGGCCACGGACATCCTCACCTTCATTCGGCGAGGCACTAATTGAAATTACGTCTTTGCTGCTTTATTTTAGAGACGGGAATGGAAAATTTACTGCACGTTGGGTTTCACGACTAAATAATAATGAGAATACTTATGCTACTATTAATTTGACTAATATCTGGCACAAGTACTGAGGAAGGAAATGGATCGACAGCGTTTTGTCACCATAAAGTTCTTACCGCTTAACGCCGTAGAAATTAAGTTGTTAGATAAAATATGTCTTGCAAACTATTAATAAAATTAATAATAATAACCATTCTCGAAATTCTTCAAAATGTTTGGTGGGGTAACATTTGTCCAATTCTAGGCTAAACATAGAAAAAAAACATGTAGTTTGCAGGGAACCTGGATAGAGCGCGTTTTAAATTTACTAGAGCTATAATTCTTCCCTGATAAAGTTATGTATAACTTTTTATATTTATTTTAGAGTATGTTTTAACGCCCCCCGGTTTTATGCCGTTAGGCTTAATAAGGGACGGCGTACAAATTATATAAACCTAAGTAAACGACACAAACATTCCAACCCGCGCTGTGATTCGAACCCAGGATCTCTCTCACCATAGACCGCCATGCTACCTACCACGCTACTAAGGCCGGAGTTATGTATACGGTTTTTGAAAGCGGTTATGTTAGGAAAAATTGAATTAATTATTTCTGATATGAAAAACATTAGTTATTTTATCTATTGTCCCTTTATTACACATCACATTTACAATCATATCCTTGTCACAATACTTCACATGGCTTTCGTCTGGCCAGATGGTAATACATAAGCTAATATTAGTTTGGTGTTATATATGACGCGGCATGTGCTAATGTTTAAAAACGCTAAATAAATATATCAGTAAATACAGTACATGTTCCCGTTCTCTTAAATGCAGTTCCCTATACGTAAACAAATTAACGCTTGTAAGCAGACAAGGCTATTTACTCTATCTTCGTTCCAAAACTGTATTTACTTTTGCTTAGCTCTGGATTTACTCTACACTGAATGAGTCAGGACGAAGTGTGTTAATTTTGTGTGGTAATAGGTTATGGAAAATAAATTCGAAAATGTGTTGTCTACGTGTCCATAAAATGAATTATAGTGGGAGTAATTCTACCTTGAAAATCGATTGTAAAATATAATTTCCTTAAATAAAAAATAAAATACTGCTTCCGAATAAGCTAGTGCATTTTTGGTAGTGTCAAAATAAAGAAAAAAACAGGTAGATTTTAATTTTATTTAAAAAATTGAATATAAAATTCTATTTTCAGAACAGCAATACTTAACTCCATTTTTACTTTACGGACAAGCTGGAAAAACATTTTCGAATGACAGTTTCATAAGCTGTCACCACGTAAAATTACACAGCCCTTCCTGACTCATCCTGCGTTACTTTACTCTTTACACTGAAGACGGTTACATGTAAGTCACGAGGTTTGCATGTGTAGAGCGAAATTTCAGCCTGAAGCGTTCAAATAACAACCGAAGTATTTAGTTTCTAACCGTCCAGTAAGTGACCAGAGCCGATCTTGCTTGCAGGCTTTTAAACACAATCTCATGAGCGAGGAAACGCGGTTACATGACTTGACAAACCCATCAACACCAGAATGTTCATTAATGTTACAGCATGTAGGGTATCGTATTGGAACATAGCTTGGAGGAGTTATCTGCCGTGCTCAGGGACGAGGAAGACGGGCGAAGAGAGAGAGAGACATATGCATATAGAGAGAGATAGTAATGTTGACAGTTTCGTAGTCGATCAGGTCGGCCCTGTTCGTGATCGGGAATTATCACGGCCCACTTCCCAGCGTGCGCCCACGCGAAGGGGCAACACTGTGCGTTGTGCAAACCGCCGTGTGCGTCGCCCTTCGTTGCGACTCGCCGCGCATGCGCAGTGCACACGCCCTGTCCCGCAAATCATCAGTCAACTCCTCAGTTGTAATATTACTATTTTCCTAAGCTGATGTGCGCAAAATAATGCTACCCTTGAAAAATATATTTTGCCAACTTTGCGAGAAACACTCGCCTGAGCAGTGACTAACGAAATGTTTACTGTTCAGGAGAAATAAATTACACGAAATCATGAATTATATGAGTCACTGTGGCTAAAGTCCAGTTGCTGAAGGGGTTTCCGTGTTTATTTATGGTCCAGAAAATCGATCTATTGGATCATGTTCATAGTATATTTCCCTACCAATTTGTGCGAGAGTGGCAGTCCGAGAGCTTGGAAACAAGTCCTGAATCCGCTGTAGTGAGTGAAATAGGCACTACCAGTAAATTTTGAAAAAAGGTTAACATTATTATTAAGTAACAACCATGGATTAGTCTGTAGCACCTTCATTTTATCCATCATGGATTCGAATGCCTAAAATTAGTCAACCCAGGTAGCCATATTAATAGCATACAACTTTTTCGCCCTTATGTAATACCGGTCATTAGATTAGGTCACGTATCCAGTACGACCAACAGAACAAAATGTATACAAAGATGTAAACGGTGATGTTACAATGCCGAGTAATATTTAGGCAATACTTATAACACCACGTGATAAACATACTCCAAGAACTGATAGAAGGGCAAATTAAACACTATTTGCAACGAGACAGTGTGACTGGCGTTACACGAGTGTAGGGCTTCAGAATCAGCATAGCATGTACTCTTATGGCTTTGGTTGGACATGTAACAATGCAGCACAATCGTATGTTGTGCGTACAAACTATTCTGTCTTTTTGTCTTATTCTTGCATACAAACACATGTAGTTTCAAACCCTTTACAAAGTTTCATTCCACTCACACACTGTTACAATGAAATCAACTATCAATTAAATTAACTAACTGGCCTAAAAATTGCCGTGGTAAAGGAGAAGAAATGCCTCTGAACCACTTCCGAAGGTGTCATAAGTTATTGAAGTAGGGGCAGATGGATTTGTTTAGGGTGGTGATCTTAATAAATTCTATAAAGAGTTAAATTCCCTACTATATTAATAATCTAAACCACGTATTTACCTCAACATACAACTGTTATTAGCCTACAGTTTCAATTTATATAAATTATCTTTTTGAAGTTAATACAGGATTAATTAGCAGTGTGGTTACAAAAAGTATAATAATAAATAACAATGATATAAGTATACTGTATTGCTTATTCTAAAAACCGCGGTATCATTATTTGCAAGATTTGTTTGAACGTCGTTGGGTACATCCTGACCTCACCCGGAACTGTTTCAGTACAGTTACCTGCGTTAATGGCGTAACGGTCCAAGTTAGCCTCATTTGATTCGACTCAAGCAAATGTTAAATGAGTTTCCAAACCATCGTCTTTAAAGACACCAGCGCAATAAACCGAGGCCAGTAAAAATGCCGCAATAATGAGCAAATTTTCTGCGGAGTTGTGAGCAGTAGTCGCAATGTGTATTGACGTGGTCTGAAATGATATTCGAGGTACGTTCCTGAGTGTCTTTGAGCACTGTAAGTTATTGCCTTAGCTTTAAAATCAACGCCATGAAAACTAATTTGGTATGAGAAGGGTGATCAAGGGCCAGGGTATCAATTCTAGGATGCAGACATACGAGTGGGCACCCGCAGGCATCTACTTATCGCGGGAGATGACATGAAGTGCGTCCCTACAATGGAGTGGTGCCGGAAAGAGAGGGGCGGGGAAGTGAAATATCCCTGAGAAAACCCACCAAACAGCTGCATCATCTGGCACGATTCTCACATGTGAAAATCTGGAAATTTAACCCGGATCATCTTGTGTGAACACACAAAAAATTGTTACTGACTACATTTTACCATCTGAAATTAATTCTTTGTAGACCAGTGGTACGTTTTAAAATCAAGTTAAAATAAAAGTCATACAAGCAAGTTAACTAGTACACATTTCGTCTACAGGCTTCTCAACGAAATGCTATAAAATCCCCAAAAATGAGAGAGTTGTGCTGTGGCCACTATCTTGAAAAATGGCGGAAAGAAAATTATTTTCTTTTATATATATATATATATATATATATATATATATATATATATATATATATATCAGTTTTGGACAAAAAGAATGAAATAAAATTTATTTTTCTGGGAACTGTCTATAAAATTTGTTCCTAACATTTTATTTGTATAGGACAACTCTGGAGACAATGTTCGTAATTTAGATGCAAGGATAACATCATTAACCTGACCATTTGATTGGGCAACACTGTAAGCCTATTGGACAGAGCCCATTTTGCTGCAAGCAGTATCTAGAAATAAAAATACTTGATTGTAGTTTTATTGTACCGCATCTCAGAACTCCGTCATTTATAAACCGATTTGAAAAATTATTTCTTTGTTGGAAAGGGTATATTTTCAAAGGGGTCCCATTTTAATTTCTTTGGCATTGGACCTTGGATTTCGAAGATGGGATCTCCTCAAAATCGAATAGGAAATGTATCGTGATTGAGATATTGGTAGGTTTATGACTGCCCAAGATTAGGTAAGTAGGCCTACCTAACTATGGTCAAAGACGTTCTGGACTAACTTGGACTGCGAAGGCATAATGGAACTCCGTAACGACAAACAGCACGAATGTGGAAGGTAGGGCACCATAAATCTGTAAAGAATAAATGATTAATTTTTTTAACAAATACAACACCAAGTTAAAAAAAATCTACTCTAAAACACTTTAAAAATTAAATAATAATCGCGTTATTTTTAGATTACTTACAATACAACAAATTTATTAGGACAGAAATATACAACTAACCTTTTTTTTTTTTTTTGAGTCTGTGTCAGCAAAACTTTCAAGACATTTTTCGATATTTCCTGAAATTTACAAAATATATTTAAAGTCACGTTAATTTGATAATGTAGCAATACCTAATTTAACCAATTTACAAATGAGCACAACTGCCTAAAGCGACATCTTAACTACAAGTAAACCTCAATAAACCTATTTACGAAAATAAACAAAACAGTGACTTATATCGACACTTCGAAAATCTATTAACAAATTAACACAGATATCGTGTAAAACAAACCTAAATTCCTTAAGGCGTCTCTAAGCACCAAGAAACCACAATAGAATACAATTAGAGAACACTTCAGCATACAAGCGCATCGAAAAATTTAGATATCTGACACAACTGTCAACGATACGCCCGTCGCTTCGCCCCGTGCTTTTCAACTTCGCTCGGCTGCTGTCTTTGTGTCGATTAAGAAATGCTTAGTTTCAGTTAACGTTAAATTTCATAAAATTAGATGTATACCTACGTTACTTCGTTACACGTTTGTTAACCTTGGCTGGCACCGACTCCAAAAGTAACAATACTTGTATGTTACTATGCTATTTGCAATGGGAGTGAATGACTTGATTTATTTGCTTGGACATAATCCATTGCGAAATAAGTGACTGTCAAAAGAAAACAAAAAATAAGACAAAAAAACATAAATAAGCAGAAGAGTATGCTTTATTCAACAGGATACATAGGCTACACATAATATAATTAAAAAAATGGAATCTGGTCAAATAAAAGAAGGAACAAACAGATAATAAATGAAATAACAAAAATCAAAAAAGAAACCTAAGTTAACATGCGACACAACGATGAGACGAAACAAAACACAGTAGTTTTCCAGACAGTCGGCATTAACGACGTTTCGGGAACTGAAATTTGTTCCCGTCATCAGGTGGACACAGGGTTCAGGAACACGAGAGCGACTGATGAGGAGACTGGAAAAACCATGTGTTACTGTCCTAATAAATTGATTGTATTATATAAAAGTAGTATAAATATAACGTAATTGTTTTTTTTTTTTTACTTTTTAGTGCAATGAAGTCGGTGTTATTTTTTTTTTTTGCTGCAGCAACCACAAATAATTAAGTTTAATTATTATTTATACGTTCACTCTGAAAAACTATAAAACGTACATGCTGTATTTATCAGCCTCGTATGGTAATAATGTTGATAACAACAAGTGGCGTAGGAGAGTCAGAATGGAATGCAGTGCACGTGGTGATGACTCATAAAAAAATCGAAAATATGTTTTAAATTTGTCTGCTAAGAGTAACGCTACCCTGAAAATCGAGTATAAAATATAATCTCTTTAAATATAAATTAAAGAGAAATCACTTGACACTTCGAATATTGCCTGAACAATGGATGATAAAGTAGTTTCTGATTTCATTAAAGTAATAGAATTTTACTTTATATTTTAAAGGTAGCCTTATTCGAGCCATACTCTCTTTACGGACAAATTTATGATACATATTAAACTAACTTTTCGTAAGTTATTCATGTACAGTTAATACATTTCGTCTTGAGTAAAAGAAATTCAGCGGTAAAAACATGCGAGGCGATTTACAAGAAGATACTTTACACTGAACAAACTAATAGCTACATTGCCAACATGAACATAATCAAAGAAGCTTGACGACGAGGTCGCGTGGAAGGGAAAGGGAAGTAGACACATTACCGGTTGTGGCCGAGGTCGAGGTACAGATGCTGGGAAGAGTGGAAATAAAGTAGTGAGGGCAGGGGCAGGGTAATAGCTGGTAGTTACCGCGAACAGACCGCACATTTGCATATGCACCTGTTCTGTGCTCCGGTTCGTTCCCTGCACCAGTTGCTATACCTCGCCCCAGTTCATCGTTTGCCGCGTCCTTCAAGCTGCACGGTAAACTGAGGGATGGTGGCTGTAGAGAGGGAGGGGGAAATATTCCGCATAATATCTTCTATAGGCTGTTCCAGGTAAAATTAACACTTTTGATGCCCACGTTATTTCCTTCTTTTTAAACCTTTCTGTATATTTGATGGCGCGGTAGATAAATTAAACGCTGAAGACGTTTAGTAAATTTTTTTTTGGAATTCGATATACCGAGGATGAGCAATCCTAGAAAATAAAAGTTGCTATGTTTTCGAGGATAAGTTTTGCCTGAATGACGTATTCCTTAAGGGCATGGGCTCCGAGTTTCTCGGCTTACGAGAGAATAATTTTTTAAAATCTTAAACGGGAACAGGTACCACAAACCTGTTTGGCGGTTTTATTAAAATGGTTTTTGCTGTGATAGCAATTTTTTTTCAGGACAAGCAATTATAAGGTTTTGACTGATTACTCAACTAGCAAAAATTTTGTTATTTAAATATTTAACTAATCCCGTAATATTTACTGTCTTGAAAAAAAAAAGCTACAATGGTGAAAACAATTTCAAACAAAATTGTTATTAAGATTTTTGATAACTGCTCTTGTTCAAGCTTAAAAAATAATGATCGCGAAAGCAGAATTAGAACAGGGGAGCATAGCCTGAAGACAAGTTACAAATCTACGACAGAAATAGTTCGCTAGAATCCAATCAGACCAGCAACTTGTTTGCAACGTTTTAGTTTTCTATGCAGACTTTCAAATATTTGTAATCTTCAACGAGCGTTTTTAGAACTCATTAACATGCCCCGTTATTTTAAAACAGAACAAGCAATAAACGCGGTGTACAGATTTCCCCGAATCGAAGTAGTTACTAGCATAATCAATAAGCCTACTTTCCTCAACGTGAGTGAAAATTAACACTGAAAGTTATAATCGGTCGCGTAGATGTAGAAATATGAAATCTAAATTAATTTATTATCATGCTATCTTCTAACGTAGTGGACCTACAACAAAGACAAGTTTTAAGTTTTTGGGTAATAAAGTGTAGAAACATTAATATTGCTCACAGTCGGTCCAGTAGTTCTTGAAACATATTCATTATAAAACTTGTACTTATGTCGTGAAATCTTCGAATTTGAGATATTTATATTTCTAAACACATCATTAACATATGACAATACTCACGGTACCGTATTTTGTGTTCTAAATGTGCAACGAGATTATAAAATTCTGGAAAATTGTTCTTCACATTAGTTATGTAATAATAAAAGGTCTAAGGGCCACAATTTAAAGAAATTAATACTGCATGAACAAAATACAAAAAACTCACGTGTACTTAGACCGATAAAATTCAAATTAAGAGTTCCTTTAGATGTCTCGTTTGATCAAGGAATGTTCAAATGGCTAACATTTTAATAATGTGAACACGGTATTAACCAAATATATTGAACTCAAGTATCTTTACTAACTACTTGTATGTGTACATAGTTTCATGACATTCTGAAAAAAGTTTCCTCGGATATCTCGTGGGATAAAAATATGTTCAAATGACTACTATTTTGAAAATATGAACAACCTCAAAACCAAATAAATAAAGTCAAATCACTTTACTAAGTACTACACGTATTACGAGTTTCATGAAATTCAGAAAAAATATTCTTATGATACATCGTGTGTTTAAAAAATGTTCAAATAGTTACGATTTTTTAGAATACATGGTATGAACTTAAAACTAAAAAATAAGACAACTTAGTAAACACTACAGTAAACTGAATATGGTGAAGTTCGGAAAATAGGTTGCATAGATATATAGTTGCATAGATATATAGTTTAATCACAAAATATATCAATGCTGCTATTAAAAAAAACATGAACACGAAATGAACAAAACACATAGAAGTCATGCTACTTCACTAAGAACTATTTGTATACCGAGTGTCATAAACTTCTAAAAATGGTCTCTTTAGAAATCTCGTACGTTCAAATATGCTGAAATAGCCACCATTTTTAAATATGACGAAGGGACGCGTAAAAATCACAAATTTCATTCTAAATGTTATATGCGTACAGAGTTTAAAATGAAATTCTGAAAAATTGCATCTAAAAAATCTCGTGTGATCAAAAAAATTGTCAAACGACTGGAATTTAAAAAATACCAACAAAATACATAAAGTTCAAGTCACTTTACTAAGTACTGTATGTACTGTACGAAATGCTGAGAAATTGTTCCTCGAATATCTCGTGTGATTAAAAATGTTTAAATGGCCACTATTTTGATAATACAAACACGGCATGGACAAATACATCGAAGTCAAGTCAGCTTTCTAAGTACTATGTGTGTAGCGTGTTTGATGAAATTCTGAAAAATGGTTCTTAAGGTATCTTGCGTTCAAATACTGTTGAAATAGCCTTTTTTTAAATTATGTGCACAAAATGAACAAAACCACAAAAATAAAGTCAACTTACTTAATGCTATGCGCTTACCGAGTTAGATAAAATTCTGAAAAAAAAAAAAAAAAAAAAAGGGCACCATAGATAACTTGGACTAAAAAAAATGTTCATTTGACCACCATTTTGAAAAAATGAATATAGCATTAACAAACTACTTTAAAGTCAAGTCACCTTATTAAGTATTATATCTGTACCAAGTTTGATGAAATAAAAAAAAATCTTTATATATGTCTTATTAGCAAAAAGAATCTCATATTGGCAACCATCCAGAAAATATGAACACAACTAAAGCAAAGTACATTAAGATGAAGTAATCTTATTAAGTAGGTTCTATTATACGTGTACCGAGTTTGGAAGAAAGTAAAATGGTTCCTCAGATATCTCGTGTGATCAAAATCTTTAATGGCCGCCATTTTTGAACTACGGACGTGGATTAAAAAAACTAATGAAAGTGAAGTCAGCATACCAAGTTCTTTTTGTGTATTAAGTTTGATGAAATTCAGTCCACGGTTCAAGAATGTATAGGTGACACACACACACAAAGCAAAATACACACATAAGTAACTACGAAGGTGATCTCGTCAACCTACTTTAGGCTGAAAGTGAAGGATTGGCCCTCAAGTATGACAATGAAAATTCCAGAAATTTTATTTAACATGTAGAGTTTTCCAAGCATCGCGGGCTAACAATTAATATAGCTACATAAAATCACAGAAACTGTTTCAGAGACAAATTCAATACTTTTACAGAAGTTTTCGCTACGCATATAGCTGTATTTAAGTTATTAAACATCAACAAATTTATGTAGGTTGATTTGATTAAATCAGTTCAAATCACTGTAAGAAGATTATCTACGTGATCTCATACTAAATAAATGACGAACTAGGTAGGTAATTATGCTTTAACGTCTCGTAGACAGCGAGGTCATTAGAGACGATGACATACAACTTGGTACGATGACAGGAGTTAGGAGAGGAGTCGACAATGGCCTTCCTTAACGAACCATCCCAGCATTCGCCAAGAGCGATTTCGGGAAACCTGGGAAAACCGATATCCATGACGGTCGGAGTCGGGATCGAACCCGTGTCCTCCCGAATACGAGGCCAACGTGTTACCATTGCGCCACCTCGCTCGATTATGGAAGTTTAATGGAAGTTAATATATTTCGGTAATTAAAACTGTAGTACTTGTATTAACACTTCATTGTGTTTTCCATGTTGGCGCTATACCGCCGGCTACATTTGTTCAGATGTGGTAGAGCTTATTTGTCTTCTGCACCCGAAAATTCGTAATTTTAAAAGTGTACCAAACGCTATCCGACTCTCACACATTACATTTATAGTAATTTCCCACAAATAAAATGTTTTCGGTTGCAGAGTTTTCGTACAGGCGCATGCTAAAGTAGCGATTCGACTGTTTTCGCTACTTACCAAAAGGATAAACTATTCAAACGTTAGGAATTAAGTAATATTAATTGAAATAAAATATATTAAGGTACAGAATTACACCTTTGTTATTTCACGTAAAACTTATTATTTTTTTAATACGGGCACTGAAAAATAACCAATAATGTATGTACGAGCAAGATTTTTTTTAAAATGCAAACAATTTTTGCGTATATTTACAAAGGTTTCATTTTGTAGTTAAATACATTTACTTTCTCTCTTAAGTATAGATCGAATGGTTTTTAGTCAAATTGATATTTTGACTTGCACTTGTACGAAAACTATGGAAACGGATTTTTTTGTAGGAAATTACTATAAATGTAATGTGTAAGAGTTGGACAGTGGTTGGTACAATTATAAAATTACGAATTTTTAGGTGCAGAGCGCCCTAAAGCTCTTCCGAATCTCTGTTTACCGTTTACGAAAACACAAAATCAGTGATTTGGTGGTTTAAAAGCATTAATTTCTTAACATGTTCATAAGAGATTGTAGTATTTAGTACGAAAGAAATGTTTCATTTGCGGTACAAACAGACTCAATATGAGTCTTAGTCTTAAGTACGCCGGCAGTCGTATGTTGACTCCCAAATGCAGTTGCTCGCGTAGGGACAATAACTGGTTTCTCCCCGAGCAGTTACAGTACATTATTCCCGCTTTCTCCCTCTCTCTGCTTTCCTTGCATCTCTCATCTTCCCTTGTTTGGCGAGAAGCTACCCACCCGCAGGAGGAGGTGTACTGGTGAAGTGGAGGGGAGAGAGAATTACTTCACGTGCCCGGGTCGCCTGGTAGCCGAAATAGCTGATTTATTCCGCGCCCGAATCCTCTTTCGAGAGGCGTCTCTTCCGCCAGAATTTTACTGCCGGGGTACAGTTACTCATTCGGCGCGCAGTTGACACCGCAGGTAATTGTATTTCCTTATTTCCGACGCTTTTACGGCCGCCGAAAGAGCAGGATCCTTTGGTCGTTTTGCGAAAATAATAAAAAAAAAATAAAGTGAGGGGTTTGCCAAAGGGAAAAGGAGCCGCTAGTCGAAGGGACGTGGGGAAGGGAGACGGAGAATTTCGGCGCGTCCCAGGGCAGTAAAACCCGCGGAACGCTTCGTGAGGTTTTAATGGCTGAAGAACGGACAGAAGGGGATGGATGCACTTGGAATGAGGACCCCGGGTGGGTGTTGAACTTGCGTGAAGTAGGACTGTCATATATCACCAGCCCGCCAACTGAGTCTTGGCTTGTGTCGTGGTGTAGCAGGAGTTGGGGGGGGGGGGGGTACTGACCCCTTGCTCCATATTGGGGTCGACAAGCGGGCCGGCTTGCGAGGTCAGGGGTACTCACATACTCGGAGGAACAAAGAAGTGCTACTTGACCAGCGCAGTGCAACGTGTCGCGTCGTCTTCCCCTCGCGAATCAAGGTTAGCACCTGGACGCGCCACTTAATACCTCATTTAAGGGGGCAGTATTTCCGCCATTTCGAATATACGTATTTTTTTTTATAATTCTTGTTTCAGTTCCATTTATGAAAATTTAACTTCGTTAGTTAAAAAAAAATGCACTGATTGTGTTACTGCCGCCAGAAGCATTTGAATGCTAATTTTGTTACGGTATGTGGAATCGTGCAAAGTACTGAATTAATTTTCAACTACGTTCCTACAAGATAGACTAATACAGGCATTCGTCCAACACTAACTTTACGTAAAACACAGAGTCTTAATGTGTATGTTAACATAGCCGCAATAAAAAAAATTAATCCCAAATACAATTCATTGCTTATAATAAATACATTTGAGCTGACATAAAGTCACCTTAGTGCAAGAGCTAGTTAACATATTTTTTTCCAAGTTTTATTTAGGGCCTATCTGCAAATGTTTACACTATCCTTGTAAATGGTCTAATTGGCGTGCATGTATTTATAAATGTGTTAATTAGGAGAATAGTTGCAACGTAAATTTGCGTTTTAATAAATAACTATGTGTATGACAAAAGCTATTTTCACTGTTTCAAGTAGATGTCTCTAGCTACCTAGTTATCTAGTTGTTGCATTAAGCCTACGAAATATCTTTCCCACTTAAGGTAAATTTTACAATTTGTTAAGAAGCTCAGTGTTACTAGTTCGGCAAGGGACCATTTCTGCCGCAGTTTCACTGGTTTCGGTTATCAGTTATCTTGATACTGGTGCTCATTAACGGTGAAAACATCAACCTTCAGGAATATTCGTTTTTGCAACCGACGTTCTGTTATTAAACCTTGATAGGGTCAGCATTACCGATACCAGCGCTGCTAGCGGCGAACTTTGTCCCTTGCCAAACTCGTCCTTAAGAAATTCGAGTATCTTCCTAATACTAACCTCTAGTGGAATTAACCTTACTGCTACCACACTTATATTACCGCCTAAATAAAGGCACGTACCATCTGCAACTTCTGCATCCAAGCTGCAACTGCAACTGTACCTGGGTACAGTTTTTAAGGGGGTAGTAACCTAATTTATTTTGGTGGTTATTGCTGGTTTTAGGTCATGATTTTAGTTAATACAAAGCTAAGTTTGCCGAAGAGACTTAATATTAGCATATACATGCTTATATTTGATATATATGTTATGAAATGTAATTTAGTTTCACTTTCAATGTGATTTGAGGATAATTTTACTCATGTAAAAGTGAATGTTTATTAACCTCTAATATGCATTCTGTGATTATTTATTTGTAAACATCCAAAAAATTCGTTTACTCTGCGACTCATTTAGCACACAATTTTACCATGCATCTGAAACGAAGACTGAGTATAAATTAAATGGAAAATTTTATAAATAAGCAACTTAAGAAACTTGAGATGCCTCATAGGGTCAGTTAATCACTTAATAATTATGTTACTATTAGTGGTCGGATTAATATTATTGACAAACCAATGTTTGGTAAACAGGGTCTGGATATTAGTGGCGGCCGTGTGGCCAACGGCGGTACTCCGTGCTGCCTGTCTCCATGAGTGGCAGCGAGGTGCTTTGCGTGTGTGGACAATGGGTGGGATGGAAGCAGTAAATCGCCGCCAACTCCGGAGGCCGTGCTGTCACGAGACTGGGAGGCCGATTAAATATCGCTTTTTATGGGTGCAACATAACATTTGCACCTGCGTTACGTCTGGTTGTGCTGCAGTGGAATTAAATACTTATTTACATGTCATTGATGGCCCGTTTATTTATTCTGCAGTTGCGCTGCATTGTTTTGGTGTCAATAGAAGGGGGTGATATTTAATCGAGACCCAAGAGCCGAAGCTTCCGTAACTCGCAGCGTGTTTGTAAAATCAAATGCACCCCGACGCACTAGTTGCAAATCGTTAAAACTGACGGTGGGGCACGTGTATCTGTTTCAGTTGGGCTCCGGACTAGTATTTAAGGCTGGAGGGAGGGTTGTTGCCAGTTTTAATACATGACGTGTTTGTAATTGGTGAGGGAGTAAAGGTTCCCGTTGTTCTCGAAATTCGTTAGATTCGACATCCCAAGGTGACGGCTCGGAGTGAGAGATTTTGGTCAGCGCTTAACATCGAGGTATTTAGCGGTGGTGAGGAGTAACATGAGGTAAGTATGGAGCAGCGCCTTAGTGATGGAGAGGGGGAAACTGGAGATCCCCGAGAAAAACCGCTGACCAACGGCATCGTCCGGCACTGTTCCCACATGCGAAAATCCGGGGCTCCGAAACGGTGCTTGGCAATCGTGACGGGCATGTATTTAAACTACCATGACCTTATAATTAACTGTTAAATTGCCTCCAAATGTATTTTTTTCTGCTAGAGAGTAATACGATATTACACTTTCATGTTTGACATGGCACGTACACCCTCCGATAAAAATAAAATCGTTCACTTATAACGAATTTGAATTTTTTGGTGCTGGCCACGATATTAATTTTTTTAGACTAACCTCTACACGAAATACTTACGGTGCAATTCAGACCTTCTTAGACGATTGCGCATAATTTTGAAAAAATTAATCTTGCATATGAAATAGCTTGAGATTAGTATGTTTTTTTTTTTTTAAGTTAAAAGAACGCTTGAGTATCGAGTGTTGCATACTCTAGCCCTTTACGTTTTGTTTGTTGACGATTATTTACAAGTTTTGTTACCTATTTTCTTTAAAACTACGCCATATTTAAAAGAGTTTTAACAATACTATTATTATAATAGTAACAAAATATTAACTTATGTACACCAATGAGTTTTCGATGACTAACATGCGCCCGCAGTGTCGTGTACATCCATATAAATGGTTCTGTTCATGATCATCTCATAACCTACACATCATGTAGGCTTTCATATTTTCAGCATCGTATTTTGTACAAATTATGTTGTTCTGGTTTACAATCAAGGAAGACGCGTTAATAATTTAAAAATACGCACATTAAAACTGTTTGACATGAACTATTGACAGTATAGAAACTATATGCGAGATCACTACAAATGCAGTAATATTATAACAGTTCTCTCAACTTGTAAATTTGTGAAAACAGAAGTTGATCAACAACATAGACCTGCAGTAATAACTCGTAACAACTAATTTGTGCGGACAGGATATTAATTCATGAAGTGAAATATGTATACGTCGAAAATTGATAGCAGATATTTAAGACACAAAATAATTGAACTTAAGAATACAGCAGTTATTTACATTCCTAAAAATATGGATTAGTATAACTTTACAGACAGAGAATATTTACAGAAGTATTTAAATTGCTTCATCTTGAAACATAGGAAATCTTTGTGTACTTCAGTAATATAAATTCATTAGTTGTATTACCAATTGATTTAATTGAGCTATCGAATATGTTTTCTGATTTAACAAAATAAGCTACAGGAATAAACATAAACATATAACAAAATCATGCTTATATTCAGCCAAAGGGATTCGTACCCTGTTAGGAAATTTTAAGTTATGGTACATAATTACTACAAACAACCATTACATTTCATTGAACTGTGTTATGCTGCTTATCTCGATCTGTTGAAAACATCAGTTTGGCCGTGAATTATTTTGCAATTAATTGTTGAAAAACAGTAGTGTCTGTTCTACTGTTCAGCGCATCTGGACCGGTTTAATAACTTACTTTACTGCGTTGTAAACATTCAAAGTAACTAAACTCTTAGGATTCTGTCTCGGAATATATCCTTTATCTATGCGTATTGTTTAGTCTTATGCTGCGTTAACTTAAATTTGCAATGCGTATGAACGCTGAAAGTGAATCGTATAAAAACTGTTCTGTGTTCTAGTAGTTCAACTTAGGAAGATATATTTTTAACTGCTCTCCACTTAAACACTTTGAAAACGCAATGAACTGTGCAGTCGTAATACACGCCGTACTTGTGTTTCTGACTACGGCGGTGTATGTCGTGAATGAAGCACTTATAAGTCACTACGATTACACGAATGGTAATAATATTAGTTTCTACAGTGGTCTATAAAATCATAAACGTAGGCCGAAAAACATTCTGTTATGTGGGAACCATGTACAGTCCGTCAATACAGTCTTCTTTATATGCACATACGTTTAGGTTCCAGTGGAATAAATAAACATGGTTATTTGTTTATTAGCTCGGTTAAGTACTTACAAACAAATATGAACGTACGCCGTTGGAACACACTAAGTCGTCGGAGAAAACGTAGAGTGAGAGGGGGTAGGTTCCTGAATTGTTAAGTAGTTGGTGTTTGTTTTGGGTAATAATCTTAGCTGAAATTGAGAAAAGATATCTCGCAATAGAGCGGTTCTATTAGCAGACATATGCTAAAATATCAAGTTGTTAAATGCCACTTTCTCTAAACGTCTTGAGGGCCTCTTTACCTACGAAAGTGAGTTTTTACTAACCCCTTTCTATTGACAATAGAATCATCAAAGATGGTGTTCCGTTAAACCCGAGAAAATGCATATTTACTTATACATTTTAGTTAATGTAACATTTAGTTAGAGGTTATGTGTAATAAACGTTTGATTTTTCAGTTAAGTAATATATTTTTAACGAATTTTAAACTAATTATTTAATAACATCGTTCCCGAAAAAAAAAATACAATCAAGTTGAATATAACTATATATCGCGGATTTATAGAACAATATAAGTGCTCTGCCGACAAAATTTTGACACTCTCTGCACTCGTAAAAAATTCACTAGTAACTTATATAGCTGCACCTTCTTCACCTTTGGGTGTATAAGTTGCCGAAAACGCGAACAAATCTTATGTGAGTGCCTTTGTTTATGTACGATAAAATTTTTTTACTTTTTATCCAGATTTTAAACTAACTTATTACGCAGTGTTGTGTTTTAACGAAATATTTGGTCCATACGACTTTATTTGAATTTTGAACTAAATTTGGTAATGTTGCATGTTACTCAGCCTTGCGGTGGTTTATATGTGTACTGTGAATAATCGCAATCTGAAAAGGCCGTTTTCAGCTATGTGGGAAGGCCTCAGTGTTTTTAATGAGGGTAGATGCTCCGTCCTTGCCCGAAGTGTGTTTTATTTTCGTACATTGCCACAATGGGCACATGTGAAATAGTTCCGTTTAAAAAACTTTGTTTTAAACACACTGCAGAGCATTTAAAGCGCGTGGTAGGTGGCGCCCTTAAGCATGGTAAGTAACTACGTATATTAATCAAAAGATGCACCGAATGAGAACCTAGCGGATAAAAGTCGTACAAGTATTTGATTGAATAAACTCCTATAAGGGTACATTTTATACAAAGTACATGTACTCGTTGCTTCGAAGTGAAATTAAGTGAATTTAATCAACGCGTAGCAGCAAGGTATTTACAGCTGGTGGGTGGAGATATGGGGTAAGTATGGAGCAGCGCTGGAATGACGGGAACCCCAAAAATCCGCTGACCTACGGGATCCTACAGGGGTGTCCAACCTTTGCGAAGCTATGGCCCAAAAGTCGGACCAAATCATGTCGCGGGCCACGATAAAAACTTTCACGTCGACTACTTTTTGTGAGCTGAACACTAACGTACTGTTTTATAGTAGTATAGCAGAGAATTGTCTCCACAGTATTTATATAAGGAGCTTTGCCAAATATGAAATCATTATTTAAATATTTTTTCTGTCAGTGTAAGTAACTTTGGAATATTACGCAAATGCTTCAGCTTATTGCGGGCCGTTTAAAATGCAGTGGCGGGCCAGTGTTTCGCCCGCAGGCATAGGGTTGGCTGTCCCTACTCTAGTACGACGCACATGTGGAAATCTGCATCGCCCCCCGCCGGGAATCGAGCCCTGAGGGCCTAAACTCGGACCGTACTCGTATACGAAATCTTCGATTTTGGTTTGTAACGAGGTCTACTCTATTAAACGGTAAGTTCGAAACATGAGAAAGCCTTCGTATACGTCTCAACTGTGCGAGTGACCACTCTCGGCCGTGACCGTGCGAGATGTGGATTCGTATGCGTGTTGCACATAAAAACAAACAAAAATACGATAACAGTTGATATGTGAATTTAATTTGTACATTATTTATGCTGTGCCGAATGTATGCTCGTAAACAAATTAATAACTTATTGCATTGCTAATAACTTAGTGCAATTAGTGTCTGTATTGTAAACGATTTGATAAGTAAATATGTCAAAACAATACGCCCTATTAGTGTTCAGTGACTCGCCTTTGAATGATGATGTCTGACATTATTTAGACAGCGTCACATAAGTAACCATATAAAAATAATGTTTAACACAACGTACCCAGTCATAATATGCTCAATTCAGTGTAGGCAATTTGCAAAATATTGTACCGTTTGTATATAAAATTTTTGCTCAATGTCGTTTTATTTTTATGACAAAAATTGTGTAATTTTCGGGGGAAAATGTAAATAAATGTGAGGTGTATTGCTTTAAAAACAGTTTGATATACCATGGCATATTTCTGTCAAAACCTTGCAGGGATTCTTTGATACCGATGTTATTTATCTTTAAAATAATATTTTCAAAACCACTGCAGAAATATCTGATGCCGCAAAAAATTTTTCTCCCTTTTCGCAATACGTCTGTTACTTTGTACAACATATTAACATAAACAAACGTTTATTTCCATGTGAACAAATTATTTTGGCTATCGTAAATAAATTAATTTGCCGTCATCTCACAATACATTGCTTTAGTCAAATTTGTTGAGAGTTATTTGTACGCATTCTTTAAATTTGCAAAAAATCATTGCGGACATTTTTATATGGCTGCAATACATCAATAAAATTTCATACAATTTTATCAAACGTAACTGTGAGTCTTTTTTGCCTCTTAAAGTCCAAGTACAAGTATTACACGATCATTTGAAAAATTGGTCAGTTCTTCCCCACTGTGAGGACCTCCTACAGTCTTTATCTTCTTCCTTATAATAGCTGCTGCTCGGAACTTCATGTCTGAATAGATATCAAGTCATGTCTGGAATAAATGAGCCAGTATACGTACTTTATAAATATCACTAAAGTGCCTAGTAAATATTAGCATTATGTGTGGCCCTAAATCATAATAATGTTTAAGTACACTGAGAAAATTGATTGTTACGTCAAGGAAATAAATAAGGTTGATATTTAATTTTGTTGCAACAAATAAATTACTGTTAATTTAACAATCGTAACGTTGAAGTTATTACTGGAATTATTTGCTTGGACAGTAAAATTTTGTTGACGTGATTCACATAAAACAAACTTATACCTGGTTCGTTATACTAAATGTTTCGTTAGATGTTATACTTACCAATACGTGCATTTGATGTTACTCAAAATATTTATTCCTGTTAAAAATGCGAACGCTAGTTTGCTTATACTATTTTATTTATTTGATTTTACTGTCATATTTACTTGAATCAACCGTATTTATGACATATATACAGATTTGGTAAATTTAACCATTGCAGATATTAAAACAAACAAACGATTTGGTTGGAAGCGATGAAATATGTCCGTCCAGGAAGTCGTTCTTATAGTGGCAGTTATTTAGCACGAAAGTGTCAGCTGTTACATATATGGTGGTTTAGGAAAATTGTGTCACCTTTTTTTAGGTACAGGCACTTACATTTGTAGGGCATTAATTTTTCTGTTCGTCTGTATAATTACGTTAGATTAAATGACTGAAGGTAACTATAACGGTTAAAAACATTTTTCCGAGTGCACACGAGTATAATTGAATCACGAGTTTATCGGAATTGCATGTCAAAGGTATGTAAATATAAAAATGAAAATATACGATGTTAAGTTGTGGTCTAGGGGTAACATGCATGGTCGGTAGTCTAAAGGTTGTGGAATCGAATCCGTGTGTATCCCCATTTAATTTTTTATGTATATTTACACGAATATTTAAGTGTATAAATAAAATTTGCTGTACAAATAACTCTTACTTTCGTGATCAGAGCAAGAAAAATAATTTAAATGTCGTATTATACTTTAATGGTTGCTCAAACAAATGTATGTTTGATTTAACAATATCTGTATGGCGTCATCAACTATGTCATTTGGTTAAAACAACAAACATATTTCAAAGAAACAATTTGGTTGTAACATACCATACATTTGTTTGCAAGTATTTAAATATACCGTTTGGTTGTTTCAAACAAATTTTGCTTGATTTTACAATATTACTTTCTCAGTGTATTTAGCATTATAAATTCCTTTTTTTTTCTCGCAAGAAACTTCAAGTACTTAGGCTGACAGGCCCGCTGAACACTAGGTGAAGACGGAGTCGCTCCACCAACCACGGCCCCCGCGCGTTACTCCAAGTGTCGTGTCGTGATCTATAGTACTGCAGTGTCTTCGGCCGTGAAGAAAACAAGGTCGTGAATTACTACGAGCAAAACAATTGCCAACGCACTTTCAATCCGCTTCCTTCGCGAAAACCCATAAAAACGCCTGACTTCATCCTATAAAATGTACTACATTATCGTCCGACGTTTCTGTTTACGATAGAACACTGCCGCTTTATGAGTATCGTCTGGCGTATGTTACACAACCTGCAGAAGTAAGAGTTCCAGCTGAGGAGATTGATTTCAACATTCTGTTGACCCATGCTTAACTTTCAGCACTAGAGCTGGTCGTATTAGATTATGTTACAAAACACGGATAGTACATTTTATATTGTTATCGCAGCGCTATTTAAATCACAAGAGTGTACTTGAATACATCCAATTATCAAATTTAATTAACTGTATTTATACCAAAGTTGTAAAAATACAATATTAACTGCACTTTGGTGTTCACTGCAACATATTCACTAATCAATAAAAGTTATGCATCAGCCATGTGTTACATAATACAGGTTACAAAGTATTATATTCCCCCAAGTGTTAACTATTCTACGGTTTAGGAAGCTAAATGTTACAGTTTGGAAAGGGATAATTTATGCCTCTAGTGTAATTTCCGTTTAGAATGTTTCCGTGAACGTAACATTTTTATTATTTTCAGTACCAAAATTAAATATTGCAGTGACTGTTTTTCAGTTAGAAATTTAAATCAGGCGATCATCCTCTTTATCTAGCCTAACGATCAATAATTCTATTTCCATCTCTAATTTCATATCTCTATTACCGACTCCAGTGCATCTCGCGGCGAAACCCACCCTTTCTCATACTGGTCGATAAGAAATTCGGCTGTCTTCAACCTGTTGTAGACCTAACCTTAAAACTGTATTTTCGGTACGTCCACCTCCCAGACTACACTGCTGTACAAGGAGCATGTGTTTCAAACGGGATGTTTTGCACATGATGCTACTACTCGACGGCACGTACCCTACCTGGGATAAAATTCTGTCAGTATTAATTCTATTCTTAGTTAGGTTAAAGTGCCGTTAAGTGAAAAAGAAAAAAAACTGACACAAAATACTAAAATTCAGGATGGCGACTATTTCTGCCTCTTAAAACGACGATTGGACGAGCCATGGACGGAAAGCTAGTAGAGCGGCAAACGTGTAAAGACGACGAGGCGGGCGGTGAACTAGCAGGAGTCGACCTTGGTGTCCGCATATTCATAGGCCCTTATCTAGCAAATTACTGTCAGGCAGGTGGAACCCTTAGGATGGACGTCTGCCCAAGCCGCTCAACGGTGTGCACGGCTTTGGCCATCACAAACATATTCAAAAACGGCTCAGCGTACATAAGTTATAGGCTAGAGCCACGAGTTTATGGCGAAAAGATTTTTGCAACATTTGGTTTCGATGCGTCATGTGCACACCTGCAGCTCTGCTACATCGTCTGTGGTTGGACGATTTTACTCTCACTTGCCTTGGCAAATTATAGACGTACAGACTTACAATAATCTTATTCTGATTGGTGCAGTCAAATGAGAAACGTGTCTGAACAAAGACACGCTGCCAATAACCTTGAAACAGAACTGCCGATGTGCACGTGAGTCACTGAAATAAAGTGGGGCAAAAATCTTTTCGCGACAAAATCGTGGCCCTAGAGCCATTTACACGTATGTACCAAATATAAGTTCGTTCATTTAACTACAAAGTTTATCTTCATGTTGCCGAAAATGGCGAAAAGGGATGTTTTGAAAAATCTAAGCGCATAACCTTGTAAAATGTATAGGCGTGTACATTACACCTTCATCCTTAATATTGCGTCACAAAACAGTCACAACTTAATGTCTCAGTGAGGTGAGTCACTGATTTGCGCCTAGAGGTTAAGGGAAAGCATAATGCGCGTACTGTGACGTCCTTACCGCTTCCGCATTTCTAAAGCTGGATTCACAACTACCACTTAGCGTACGCGCGTACGTACGTGTAAAAGTAGAAACACAGAGCGTGCATGCTAACATTCACATCCTCGCGTAGCGTGCGTGCGTACGTAGTAGAGTTGATCAACTATCTACTTCGTACGTACGTACGTACGCTAAGTGGTGGTCGTGAATAGAGCATGTGTTAACGTAAGAATCAATTAAATATTAATTTATATTCAGAAATCATTTATCATGTGCTCATAAATTATTTAATTTGCAGCGAGAAGCAAAAATAAATTACAATAATCCATTACCGACATTTTCTTATAGCATAAACAATTTCCGCGCATGTCTAGATTAAATGTTGTTGTGAATCCAATCTCTAATACTTAACGTACGTGCGTGTGTTCGTACGTACGTTAAGTGTGGTTGTGAATCCAGCTAAAGCCTTGATCTCACGAAGTATGTATACACAGATGGTCATCCTAGAGGTTTGAGAGGTAACATGTAGTTTTTTTTTAACTAAACCACATGCTGGCTACGATCAGTTCATTCTATCATATCTAGTTTCTCAAGACAATTCAACACAAGTTCAGCCAACTAATCTTGGATTTCAGTTTGTCAAGATGGAAGTTTCCTTGGCAGATTTTGTGGTATCCTGTATGGCCGCCTGCACAGATAGGTTTGGCTGACTGCTGACTGATTACAATTCATGAACTTTGTGTAATTTCGTCACATGCTTTCGTGCATTGCAGCAAGTACGAACAAGTCATTCAGAACTTATATGTTGGTTTGTATGCCAAGTACAAAAAAATAAAAAAAAAACGCTTTTTTCATTTTCGTTTGGAAAGACTGTCACGATATTAGAAAAATTTACGCATAAAACGACGTCTGCAAATAAACTGTGTCGCGCTTTGCAGAGCTGGAAATATGCACGTGCACACACGATCAAACAAGTGCTACGACTTCTGTCGTCCGTTATACTATAGGTTGTTCGCAGTTATGTAAGCATTTTAGAAGATTATCTCGTTAAGAATAATAACAAAACATTTGTTTAACTACCAGCCACATACGTTATTATTTGAGAGAATTCATTACCGACAAGTAGCTCAAAGACGTTAATTGGCTGGAAGGAAAGTTTTGACAAAAGGTTCATTTTACCGCGAATCGTCACTAGCGTAAGTCAGGGTAACTTTGGAACGCATGGAGTGACTGACGACAAAAAACAAGTTTTCCCCAAAAATAGCTGCCCTGTGTAAAGATACGACAAATTCGAAATAATGAACGACTTACTGAAACACATTAAAATTTACTCACAGTTGACACAGATAGAAAACAAAAATGTAAATTTGTCCGAAGATGTATCCAATATTACCCCAGGATTGTTAAGTTACGCCCGCAACCAGGACGTTAAAGCCCCTGGGTGTTCGGCCTCCCACGCGGCACGCAAACAAACACGGTTGTCGCAGCTACAGGCGTCATCGCGAACGCGTAAGTACAAGCTCGTCCCTTCCGTTAACGTATGTCCGGCCGGCATCTGACATAGCGGCGACGCGACGCGCAATGACGCGGCTCTGATAAACCCCTGATGAATGACGTGGGCTGAGGGCGCGTCTACAGCCAAGAGGGCCCACGTCGTCAGTTGAGGAATGCCCGTGGTGTGAGACTTACGGCGAGAGATTACCGTCCCAGGGAGGAGGGCCGGTGGCTGGCTGACCACTCCTCGATTTATCAACGGATCACGAGCCGCTTCGGGGAGAGCTCACAGCTTCAGCCGCGACGCGCATCCTAATGGTTCAATTCCCTCGGCGGTCCGAGACTGGCGCGTGTGTGGGTCAGGGACGAAATTTCCCGCCGCCCCGCGACAGGGAGAAATATCTCCCGGCCACGTCCGGACAATAGGCCAGCCCGCCGACGGATCCCGTTATAAAGCGGCGGATGTGTAGGTTGAAGAAGGGGGCGGGGTGGGGATCACCACGGCCCCTTAGAAACACGCGTTCCCGCGACCGGTAACGACATTTCTCTCGCCGCTGTGAGTTATACGTTAAAGACGTCTCGCCTGCTCATCGATTAACGTCGCGAGGAACGTGGAGATCGGGCTTCGCGTAGGGCCGATGTAAGTCACCCGAGGCTCACACAGTTCTGGAAATATCTTCTCTGTCACGCTGCCGGAAGCGCGCTTGGAGCCGAACAATTTTTTCCCTCCCTCGTTGCCGGTCCGCTTGATAAAAATCCCGGATTTGTCGCGTGACTGGATGATGCCGTCGGTGAGTTTAATACCTCGAGCACCAGTCCCTTACGTCGTACAAGCCACGTATCGTGCTGAGATCGTCCTGCCGCTTTCCAAGTTTCTTGTCCGGTGCATTCCATTTGGGAAAGCAGTGGGAAGACGTGTAGGACAACACTTTTGTCCAAACTAAACTGTTTAAACTGGAATTAATATTATACTATACTTCAAAATGCGTTGCGGATAATATTTGCTAACACCCAAAAGTATATTGAAATTCGCAAATATCTAAGTATGAGTACTTTATAGAAAAAAGAGCAATGCTAGGGAATTATTTGGCCAAAAATTTTCCGCAATTATGTTGCTAATATTAATTTATAGGGAACTGCTTCGCAGTTTCATAATAATATCTCACAAAGATGGCGAAAACTATTTTCTACTATTGCTCCTTTTTGTATTACCTTTCAAAATCCTGTAGATTTCAGAACATGCTTTGAGTGTTCATTTATATACTACGTCCTCTGAATACGATATATTGGGAAATGCTTAATATTTAGGAATAAATAAATACTCCCACGGTAGAAGGTGACGGGAACCAATAATCGCTGTTGAAACGAAGTTAGTTCAAGTGTATCATTTACAAACATTTGTCACCAAGTTTCTGTAAGCATCTTGAGTTGTGTTCATTATGTTATTAATTCGTACCGAGAAGAGAATGTAAAATACAGTTTAGTAAAAGTAACACACATTATTCTAGTTTCGAATTGAAATATTTTTTATAGTTACTACTAAATTATGTTTCATAAGTAGGTAAATATAGTTTAAAATACTTAGAGACACTGGAAAATCGCGAAAATGTTTATAATAGTCTCCAATAAACTGTATTATATTAACCGTGACACGTGTGAACAGTTTTGGGACAAATCACACACACTGTGTATCCAAGCTGTGCAGTTCTAACTGGGCCTGTTGTAGAGAGAGAAAATGCTACAAATAAACGATAGCCAATGTTGATACAAAACATTCAGTGTTGTATACGTCACGTTGGAGCCTAGCAAATAGTCAACTATTCCCGCGATTTTCCAGTGTCTCTAAAAATACTATTTTATGATGTATAGTAAAGTAGTGAAAGAGAAAACTATCATAGGTAGCATTATATGAGGCACTAGACCTTTCACCCGAAGGTAAACACATGCCGACTGCAATACGTTGCCGCACGCTGTGCCTGCCCACTAGGCCAATGTATCTACAACTGTAACCTTTGGGTGCGTTTAACACGAAAACTGCGGGTCTTAGAGAGTAGCAACAAGAGTGTATATTTGTCTAATTACGACACACTGATTAATTAAGATGGATTAAAACATCACCTTCGGCCACAGTAACCAAATTGTATGACACGACAAGGCGCAAAACGCGATTTTTCAAAGGAGAGGAGTGCGTACGAAGCACCATAACTTCGTTTTTGTCACAGATTTATGTTTGCTTACTTCACGTGCCACATTTTTGTAATCTAACGCATGTGTTTATAGTAATAGTCCACAAAAGTTTTTGGTCTTCACACTTAAGCGACAAGATTAATATAAAGAAAGGAATAAAAATTATTGAAACCGTCATTTAATTTTATCGGTCTTTTTACATAATATTATTGAAGCACTAGTTAACTAAAACCTGACGTAAATTATATTCAGCAAACTCATGTATCGTAATATGCTGTGACAATTCAAATTCAACAACCTTTCACTACGTACAGCTTTTTAAAATGCTTTCCATGTACTAAACCAGGGTTAAGTGAAGGTGTAGACTATTTAGCTCTAATGAGTTTACTAACAAAGCTGCAATTGCAGTTGTACTGTTGTAACACTCTTTTTTAATGGGAAATGCTATACCATTCTACTACTAGTGCCCCCAGTGGCTAGAGAACGAACTTGCTACTCGTTGTTTCAATTACTGCAAATCTGAAAACTTAATATTGTATCAGTGGCAAAACGATCATTTCAAGAACAAGCTTTGTCGATACGAGAACTACATTTTAAGTCAAGTACCTACTTGTTTTACTGAGAACGTTTTCTAAAATAGCCTAAAATAAAATTAAACAATGTAGGAAATTTACACTTGTTACTGTGAACTTAGTACTGCATGAAGTCAGAAGCTAATCTTTTTCATCTTCTAGCAGTCGTCGCAGTATAACACATACAGGGAAATTATAACAAAGTAAAACGATCTTGGAGATTATTGATTACCTTACGAAAGGCGAAAAATCTGAACGCCACCTGAAAACTAGAAGTAATAGCACACTTAAATCCACCACTACTCTTGATAAACAACGTTAATAGTTAATCGACTACGTTAATACGGATTATATTAAATACATTGACTCTTATTGTACCATAATAACTATGGGTCATTAAACGAGCAGTATTTTTGTGTATAGTGAAGTATACAAGAAAATTGTACAAGTTTAAAGACGGGAACCTTAAACGCATAGCCAGAGTCGGTATTTCCGAAGACAATACGGCTATTAATTTGATGTAGAAAGTCCCTATACCTATATATATATATATATATATATATATATATATATATATATCTCGATAAAATATCGTCTGTAAGGTATTGTTGCCTTACAGTGTGCGTTTTGTGTGACTTGGAAACGAAATGTAATAAGAGAGTTGAATTAAGTGTGATAAAAAGTAATTTTTTTTGTGTTTTCGATCAAAGAAATTGTATTTGAATACTAATACAGAAATTAAAATATCAGAATAATGAAACTTTTTAACATAGTTTTCAAGTAGACTAAAAAACTTTAATGTTTGTAACGTAACGAATCCGTTTCGTTTTCGGATTTTAGTTGTCTGATTGATTACACGAGAAGCTCTCGACAGCACAGATGTCAGGAAAGACTGCAAACGGGTGAGAAATTAAAGTTCATGTATCTAAAAGTAACAATATTCACTGCAACAAGACTGTTGTATTTGTGATTTTATGTTTATCACTTTGCAGAATGGTTTATTGACGTTCGTCACGTCTGTAGAATAGTTTATTTTAAAAGAAGGCCCGTCAATAAGAGAGAAACAGGAAGAGGAAAGGAAAGGGAAAGAAATACAGAGAGAAGTAATAACACTTTATACACGAAAAACTTATTCTTGGCTTCCTGCCAACAGTATCTCAGGGGAAAAAAAAAGATTAAGCCTTATATGCGACCGAAGGTCGCATTAAAACATGGCTTTAATATCTTCAGCTGTCAATTAAGGAACGTTTCCATGGTCGAAGTGGTAATTAAGTAGAGAGGCAATAAAATTTGCAGTCGTTTTTAATTTTCGCGGCCCCGCAGTCTTGGAGCGACTCTGGGATTGGTGCTTCAGTCAGCTGTATATTGCGAAGGTTGGCCAAACTGCCACCGCACGTTTCCGCTGCGCTAATTGCTCGTGATTAGCGTCGGTTAAGATGGCCGCAGGGCTTTGAAAGACGAAGCTCAACGTGCATGGGCACACCTACCAGCATATAGCTTTAATACAGTTTGGCGCAAAAACAAAGTATGTGATAGTTCAATACTATTATACACACAGCAGTAGTTACTAATTTGTAACACAGTACAACACACCGTTATGTCATTACAATGTATTAGTGAACTTCTACTGTTTCATTCATAACTAAAGGAGATTGGTGCAGGGGATGTTTTTTTAAATATGTAATACAGTGCACATTTAATTTTATAACATATTTTCGGCAACTACAAAAACGAAAGTATTAAAATGAATGTGGTTCATACTTATGGTAACTTAAAAACTGGCTACTAGTAATATGTTGAGGTAAATGAAACCAAATTTGAAGTGATTTTTTTCTATTGAGAATGTAAAACAACTATAAAATAATTTTGTCATAAAAATGGAAAAAATTGTTACAAAACATTTTTTTTTCAATCTAGGCCATTAATAATAAGTTTAATTAATATGATTACTTTAAATCAGTATATAAGGCGTTTGTTATCATCTTCTTTCTCAATAATTAACATACGACACGAAACATGTGTACTAAAGAAGGTGTTCTGAAAGTGTGTGTGAAAGTCCTCACAAACGCCTCATGAATTCAGTTATAGTTACCAGTGTTGTTATCAGGACATCTAACTACAAGCAGGTAATCACAGTGGCAACTATATCAGGCTCCATGCACAGCTTAACAATTTTCCCATATTTCATGCACCAATGTCCTAAAGAGCGCCACCTATCTCAAAGCCCTGGTGTGAGCACGTTTTCGAGGAAGAACTGAGCAATTTTTGGGTAGAGGAACTGCTGAACTTTTATAACACTTTAACTACTTGTTTGAACACTTTGATGAGTTATGAGAAAGAAATGTACTGTATGAAATGGACTGTACATTAGTTTTCCGTTTGTCACAACACATATTTCAAAATTCGAAGCAAAGCTGATGGAAGCAACAAACGTCATGTTGCAAATACTAAAGTAAGCCATTTTTCATCCACACGCGATTCCGGTGGTACCAATTCGGTAAATCAAATACATCAGGCCTAATAACTAGCTCACATGATTACGCAAAGTCAAACGCTTTAAAACGTTATAGCTATAAACTGGGATAGTAACAGTTATGTCTAAAAGAAGGCACAACTATATTTCGCAATAATAAAGTTGGCCTACAGAAATACCTGAATAAGACAATAGTACATTACGTCTTCACTGTTATAAATGGGAAGAGAGGGTTTATAGTATGAGAAGTGGCGCGGTCGTGTGGAAGGGAAGTGGAACTTGGATGAACGGTGTTTGAGAGGAGAGGGAAAATACATAATGGTCACTGTCCAAGTGTAATGAGGGGTAATGTATCCTCTAAACACTACGCTTCACCTACCGGTAACCATTTAATTTCTCAGGATAGATAACATCACTTAGTATGCTACAGCTGAATTTCCAACTGAATAGAAGCAGTCATGTCCCATTTCGAATCAGCGTGGGTATAATGTAGGCAACAGAGCTTGGCATATATTTTATAGATGTCTTAATTTTGTCATTTAAATTTCTTCACTAATTCATTTACGAAAAAAAAATAGTTAATGCGTTTTTTCTTAACCAGAGTCAATTTCAGAACATTATTGGGAAATATTTTTAGATTAAAAATTACAGGTCCAAAATAATGATTTTATGTGTAAGATTACTAGGAAGTCTATGCGGTCCGTTAGAAACTTCAGTTATAACGATATAACACAATATATAAAGTTCAGGAATCATCTTCAACAGTAAAGCAAATGCCGAGTCTAAGAACCCACCATAGCATTCGCCTGGAGTGATTTGGGAAAGCTAAGGTAAACCGAAATCAGGATGGCGGGACCAGATATCGAACTCGGGTCCTCCCGAATCCAAGTACAGTGTTTTATCACTCCGCTACCTTGCTAGGTATCTGTACCGGAAGAGTTTCAGTTAGGAAATTCCGCCAGACGTGTAGCTGTGAAAAACAAATTACGTATTAAGAGATAACCACGTTCCGCTTTTGTTGAGCCGCTAGGACCCACTGAAACACACGCACACACACATACGAAGACACACACAGACACACACACAAAAAAAAAATATATATATATATATATATCAGTAACGTAGCTTATATTCTTTCATTTAACCTTGCAGACATGAAAAGAACAAACCTTTCCGCAGCTTTAAACACTTGGCTGAACTGGTGCCTGGCATTCTTTAATGTATTTTATGCAGACGAAACGAGTCTCCATGCATTACATAATCCAGTTTTTTGTTTGGAGATAATCTGAAAGAGGAGTTGTGATTTTGAATATCAGGCAAAACATCATAGCCACTAGTATGGTTTTTAAAGGAGAGAAATTTCTGCAAAAGTCCACTGGCCTCATTGCGCACCTTTGGGTTGAATCATTGGGAGTTTAAGATCACAAAAATGTAATTTAACTAGCTCTATTTATACGATTTCTGGTTCAAACGTTTTATCCGACTCTTCGCTGCTGAACCAGTAATGGTAGCGACAAAAAATTGGTTGTTGCATAGCTTCTCGACCTTCATCTAGTGGCTCCAATAGCGGCCAATGGTGCCCCTGGATTCTGCTGTAGGTACATATTTAATCTCTTGTGCGCGTCCTTGAGAAATACTTGTATCTGTTGTAGAAGTCCAACAAATGAAATCGTTGTTGGTAGACTCTGGGTAGTGTTTGACATCACAAGGTTCAGTACATGAGCATAGCACCAGGTATGAAGATGATTTGGTATCTACTACATCCCTGAGCCTGAAAGAAATACCACTATACTCGCCACTCATGTTTGAAGCAACATAAAACGTATTCGCTATGCAGTTCTCTACAAAAAGTCCCGAACAATTCAAGATATCCCGGAATGTGTTACACAATGATTCTTACGTAGTATAATAGACACATTAAAACTCTCTGACTCTCTCTTCCACTATTTTCCTCAAAATATACCTTAGTACCATCACACACTAGACACATCCATAGTTGTGTACATATATACAGAAAAAAATTTAGATACTCTTATTTCACTTGCAATTTCAACCCAAATCATAAGCTTGATTGTACTTATACATTTTGTTACATTTGTCTTTCTTCAAGTGTATATTTACTTCTTTCAGTTACTTTTTTTCGCATGTCTCGCTAAATTCTCATCATAGTTGGAGAGTAAGAGAAACATTTAAGGGGGATTGATCCCTGTCGGATCGGTTTTGTGGCTTTTCTTATAAATCAGGGAATAGACACATTGTTTTACTTTTTTCACGCTGACAAGGTATAGATTAATGTTTCATTCACTTTTTGGAATCCATATGGCATTGTTTCTGTTAATGTTGCGGCCTCTGTAGTCGCTCCCGTAAATAAAGCAATTTTTCCTTTTCAGCTGATTCCCGTTGCAAAATACTGAATATATAATGGTTCCAGCAATTACAGAAAATCGATTACGATTGTATTGTATTGTCGTGACAAAAATTTTGATACATCGACTGGAACAGAAGTTATCGAGAAGAAGCAGATAAATCCAAGGTGGTAGGGATTAATACCCCTTAAGTTATAACGCAAACCAATAAGTATTGTAATCGATAAAAAATTTATTTTGTTAATAGGTCTAGCAAAACGACAAAAATTGAAACGCAGTTCTAACTGAATAACTTAGGTGTTGACTAATATTTACTTCTACCGTTCACTAGAGTAGGCCTACATCAGTTCAGCAGCCTTTGAGATGTGATTGACAAGCAATGAAAGTATGTTACATCGATTGTGTACTAAACGAATTATTTAATATTCACTTAAAACATTACATAACATTGTCAAACAAAGGTTTTTAGTGCATAAAATATATAGCCATTAAAGTTTAGATTCTAGTGTTTTTGATTTGAACGACGGTTAAATAATTTAATAACCTCAAGTCGTCCAATTTAGGAGATGGCATACAAATACATAGATACAGGAAATTTTCAGGAAAAGAATTTTGGCACAAATAGTTTATATGAGTAGTCCAGTTCCAAAACTCTCCTTGTCTATAACGAAGGAAAAATGAGTTCAGAACAATTTTGTGTATCTTTTAAATGCGTGCTAAAGTTGACGTGATGATAGTTTCCAAAACTCGCCTTATTCAGTAACAGAGACACTTTGAAAAACTGCTTTGGCCATGTCACAAATGGGCTTGCAAGTCAGTATTTTGCGATTTGCTCAGTTTTAGTGAAAGTGGACAAGGGGAGTTTTGGATCTGGACTACTCACGCATCTGCAGCACTGCTTCGTGGTTATTAGACAACGTGCTTTAGTGCAGAGGCGTCGCTCAACTGACTGAGCCAATCAGATTTAAGTTACGGCGACCCTACACGTCTATGACTTGACGTTGGATCAGCAAGACGCGTGAGAGTTGAAAACAGCCAATCACTGACCATGAAGCATAGCTGCAGATGTGATCGGCAGTTACTGAAACAATTTGTTGCAAAATTCTTTTCGTGAAAATTCCCTGTGTCTAAAGATACATTAAATTAAACTATAAGTTCAGTTCGCGGTTGACGACTACATGATTACGACATGGTTACACGACAGCTAAGTGCACAATATTTGTATCGAATAACCTTGTAATAGCTCTCAACTATGTATTTACAGAATGTATTATGTATTTATACTTACCTCTCAAGTTCGCTGTTCGAATGACGCTACAGCTCTATCACGTACAAAACAATAACAAAGCTAGCGCTCTGTCGGTCAGGGCGCGCATGCTCAGTTTTTTGTGCTAGACAGATACAGTCTATACAACGAAGCCCATACGGGCCAATCACCCTCTGTTGTTTCCTCATCAAACTGAATTTTCCCTCTGCCTACCAGTGGCGGGCAGTTAATTAATTTTAACATGTCTTCGTCACGGTTTTGTTCTTTACAGTTAAAATGAGAGTGAACTAAACTTAGGGCGCACCAATACATCTACTTGAGGGCGCACCGGCCCGAGGGCCAATGGGCCGGCTTGCCAGTCCGAGCCTGATGTTGAGAAATGAAGTCCTGTTTCTGGAACAGAGCGGAGTAGTTTGAAAGTTTAATGAAGAATTTTCACTTTTTTCTTTTGCTAGTAGGCCTGAATCAGTAAATGTGATGTCGCGAATAGGTGGAATTAACAGTAATTTACAATATACTTATTTATTAGAAACCGAAATTGAATGAAACATTTACTGTAATTCTCTTAAAATGTATAACTCTTTCTTTAATCTCCAGAGAATTTTTATATTCTAAGTTCCACTTGTGTACGCGTATATACAAAACCGTCTTACAGGACAGTGGAAGATCTATAAATCGTAGAAATGTTAGCAAGCAGCTATCAAAAGTAGTTTGATTAAAGGGACAGATAAGTAATTAAATTGCATTCGACAGAAAAATTGCGCTGGTCTAAATACCAGTATTACGTCTTTTCTTGTACGGAGTGATACCTTGTAATTAAGTCAAGGTTAGCTGCTTGACCAGTGCACATATTTACGAATTGGCATCGACGAAGGTATTCAGTGTAAGTTTACCTCCTTCATTTATAGTACCGGTGGGGAATAGCAGCAGATCACAGTTTTAAATCGTTATTTATTTGATTCAAGAAATAAGTAATTTTACTAAAAAAATTGAAATAACAAGTTTTATTATGTTTAGATAAAAGCCACAAAGAGTAAAATATTGATCCCACGATAAAGTAAGTCTAATAAGTTAAGGCCACGGGTCCCTATTTATGCGATTTTAGTAAGTTATATTTTTAACTCTTAAAGGTAGCAGCTGTCGGAAGTTCAGGAAGGGAAGGAGAGGCCACTTGAATATTTCAGTAAAGTACTTCATAAGCCTGAAAGCAATTACTGTGTGACTCGTAGATAACTTTTGGCTGTTGTGAAGGCAATTTCCCAATTTTCATTCTTATCTTTACGGAAGGCATTTTGTAGTATATGCTGATCGTGATTCAATAAGATAGTTATTATGTTTCAAGAACTCAGAAGAGCTGATAGCATGTTGGATACAACATCTGCAGGAATATGATTTTGAAATACAGTACAGACCTGGCTGTCTTCACAGCAATGCAAGTGCCCTCTCACAGAGGCCCTGTGAACCATCTTGTCGACACTGCGTGCAAGAAGTAAAGAGTAGTGAGTCACGAACAGTACGCAGGACCCAGATCCGAGATGATACTTCTGGTAACCAGACACAGGAAGTGAGGAAAGACCAATTGAGTGACCTCAATATACGCCCTTTTGTGGAGTGGAAAGAAAAAGACCGACGACCAAGCTGGGAGGAGATATCTAGCCTAGGGACCACAGTCAAATCCTATTGGGCACAGTGAAATTCCATCTTACTTAGAGATGGTGAGTTGTATAGGAAGTGGGAGAGCAACGATGGAAAACATACTCGATTTCAACTTGTTTTGCCAGATTGTAGGGTTCCAGTTGTGCTGAAAGAAATGCATAACACTGCGAAAGATGGATATTTTGGCATTAACAAAACACTTGACAGAGTCCGCCTGAGATTCTACTGTCTCCATTGCCGGGAATATGTGGAGAAGTGGTGTTGAATGTGTGATGCTTGTGCAGCAAGAAAAGGCTCTATAATTAAGGCCTTGTTACGGAGTTTTGCAGTGATTTCGAAACTATTTTTTTTTATTGCTACCTAATACTCATATCAAAATTTCTCTGCACAGTTTTGACACTTATATGTTATAATTTATAGCTGAATTTTTTGTAGAATTATACTGAACGGTTTTTTAGATTTCATTAGTCAAAGTACTACGTTTTTCGTCATTAAAATAAGCAAAAAAGGAAGGAAATTATTATTTTGCTGGCGAATGGTACATTATTTAAAAAAAAACGCCTCCATAGTATTGTGCATCGTGTGATTGCACATAGACTCAAATTTTTCAAAACTTTTGGTTAAAAAATATTTTAGTTATTGGCACCAGTCTGAAAAAAACTCGGGAACAAGCCCTTAAAGGAAGAGGTTACTTCCAGAAATGCAATGTCGGTGCCCTCTTTGAAAGGATGACTAGATATTCTGGGCCCCTTACAAACCACCGAGAGGGGAAACCAATACCACCTTTTAGCCCAAGTCTACTTTACTAACTGGCCAGAGATAATACCAATCCCAAACAAAGATGCTTGTACGGTGGCCGATGCACTTGTGGAACATGTCTTCTCGAGAATTGGGGTTACACTTGAGCTACATTCAGATTAAAGACGGAATTTCTAGGCTACCATATTCCATGAGGTGACCAGGATTCTAGGTATGAGGAAGACACGAACCACAGCACCGCATCCTCAGTCAGATGGGATGGTCGAAAGACTTAACCGTACTCTGGAGCAGTATCTGTTAATATTTGTGTCAGAAAGCCAAAAGGACTGTGATACCAAGGTGCCATTTTTTTTGCTAGCCTATCGTTCGTCAGTTCACGAGTCTACAAGGGTAACACATCCGAAAATGTTATTTGGGAGAGAGCTCCACCTCCCTAGTGACCTACTGTTTGGACGACCATCTGACTATGCCAGTGATTTACGTAGGAAGCTAGTGGACATACATGACTTCGCCCGGCAGCATCTCAGGATTAATACCCACCGAATGAAGACCAGATATGATCGAAGAGTATCATATGAGCAATTTGAAGGACAACTGGTACGGATGTACAAACCGCTAATACGGAAGGGATACTGTGCCAAGCTTAAAAAAACTGGGAAGGCCCTTATAAAATTACAAAAAGAATCAACGATGTAGTCTTCAGGATATGGCGCAGTGGCTCTCGGACTAAACCCACGGTTGTCCACGTTGATCGACTGGCACTTTATTAAGTTCCAGAAGGTGAGGATTCGGTTCGGGACGAACAGATATAAGGAGGGGACAGTGTAACAAGCCAGTGACGCGCGCGGGCACGCGACTTAAGAGCTGCGCCACCCTCCCCTTCCTCCTCTGAAGGCTACCAACTGCCTGGCTGCGAGGTGTCAGAATGCGCCCCCCCCCCCGGATACCCGCTCCGGGCGCCCTGACCTACTCAAGTGGACTGACGTCACTATCAATACTGATGTCAACAGCCTTCTGAATGAATGGGCACCTGTCCATCACCATTTGACAGGCATTCAGCTCGGGAGTGACTGAGTATTACCGAAACGTCGGGTAGGTTCAACTTATGTCACCCAGCCCTGTCGGCGAATTTGGAGAATATTCTGGGCGTCGTCGGAGGTGCTGTAAATACAGGGTCACCGCGAGCCGCGGGAGAGTCTGAGTGGCGATTTGCCAGTGAGTGTGCGCGACGTGTGGACGAGAGAGACCAGCAAATTAAGAAGAGGCGGTGCTAGCACGGACGATGGTGACATTCCTGGATTGGTGTGAGTAAGTGTGAGTGGACGAACACCTTTGACTGTATGTAGCTGTGATTTGCGAGACATCCCTATATTGAGACAGTGCGATTGGAGAACTGAGCGAGAGAGACATTTAATTATCAAATATTAGAATAGTAACTTAGACTGTTAATTAGATTATTTGCATATCATATCTGTAAATGTTTATTTAAAGAGAGTGGATTGCAAGTGTTGTGTAATTTAATCTAGAGTGTTTCGTAGAGTGTTAATAATAAATTACGAACCCTAATTTAACCAATTTCATTTAATTACCTTAGCCCTCCATCCCAAGAGAACCTGGCTGCGTCCAAGACAGCAAAGCTGTTACAGTGTTTAAAAGCTAGGTACATAATTTATTGGTCCATTACATACCTAGTCTTGACACATATTTATTTAACAGAGCGAACTGGAAGGATCATTTAAATTTTTTTATAAATCTTTGAGGAAATACTTGTATTTATCTCACGTGCAAAATAAAGAACAAAAGAGTTAGTATGAATTTCAATTTCAGTACGTATATAAATTATCAACATATCATTATTAACATAAACTAATTGCAATACTTTGCCGAAGTTGTGTTAATTATTTTAAGGTGCAAGTAGCATTGTTTTGTAAAAAAAAGCGGTTAACGTATTAGAATTAACAGTAACTGGTGTTATAACAGTCATAGGTCTTTCAACATTCTGATACCAACACTTTGACATATTTACGTAATAAACTCAGATAACATAATAGTTGTTGGTTTATTCTTTAGTGCTGAGAGGACATAATTATTTCTCAAGTACGTAGTTTGCTAATTTCGCAAACTTCAATATTTTTTTTATACAGCATTAAATATTAACTTACATGTTTGTTTTATTGATTTTGTATAATAATAACGGCAAATTTGTACGCATGAAAACGAATGGAACTGTTTATCGCATACTCATGTCATGGAGTTAGATTAAAAAGAGAAAGGTTGTGAAAAAGTTTGCGTATATTTTCACTTCCTCGTTTATAAAAAAAGTAGTTAACACGTCTTAATGTTACCCCCTCAGGCCTTAAAATTTTTATGTTACGATTACTGCCTCGACCGAAAAAAATATCATGGAATGGAAGGCAATTGTGGTTCCCTAAATTAACTGCGTTGGTGTATATCACCCATAAGAAATAGTGCCGTAAAGGTGTCACAAACCGAAATATGTATTATTTCTCCGCGCAAGCTACTTAACTGGCCTCAGTGCTTTATTATTTTTTTCCTATAAGTTTTTAAGCTGTGATAATACTATTCTATATACGGTAAGTAAGTATCCTTGAAAGTCCAACGCATGTTACTAGAATGTGTTTTTGAATCCGGCCAATATTTTACCATTCATGGCAGCCTGATATGACGTTTGTAACAATTGTGAGAGCCTTAAAAATCATGTATATCTATAATAAGCGCGCGTGCCGAATTTTTTAACTTGTAGCGACATAGTTTGAAATGTATGATTTTTTTTTCGTTTATGTACAAATGTATTTCGCGTTAAGAAGGTAAGTTAAAAATATTCCTTCATATCGCTGAAACGCTTATCAAGGACAGGTACGGAGGATGCATCACCTCTTATGCAGAAATGATTAATTTACTTATAACTGAAGAATTAGAAAAATGATTGAAATTGTATTTCAATAGAAGCATTGCACTTAACGATAATGTATTATTTTTTACTATTAAAATTATAGTAGTAAATGTTATTTGGTTTTTTTTTACTAATCAGCGAGAACTAATTATCTTCTTTAATTTTGTTCATCTACATATATTAGATACGTGAGTTTTACTCGTTCATGTATAAAGTGCACAGTTAAAGGTAAGGCAATTTGCTACGCTCCTATTGATATAATTTAAATTAAAATAAATAGTATGAAAGTCCCAATTAAGGAAGAACTGAAGAAATATTCAGCAAGAATAGTGTCCCTGACGACAAACAGTGTACAGAGCTTCAGTTGTACATATGTCAATCTGAACCATGTTTTTGGACAAATGTCTTAAGAGGGCGTGGTACATAATTCAACGCTAAAAGCAGTAATATATAACTGTAGGTTTCTTGAAGCCAATTTGCGAAAATTAAACAATAGTAATCCTAGACAATAGTCTTAGCCAACGTTTTAAACAAAATAGCTTCCAGTGTTTCGAATTTCTGAGGCACAATCTCTGACGCCGGAACTTCGTGAATTTAACTGCGGCGCAAGAGATTACGCGTAAAGAATGAGTAATTCTGGATAAATATTTCCTCATAAAATTGGCAAATACCATTTTCTAGGATGGTCATTGAGTATTTTTTTTATCCAGATTGGCTTCGAAAAAATTGTAGAAATCAATTGATGTTTTCAGCGTTTATTTATCTACTAGTCCGCCTGGTGGCCATGTGTTTTGAATGAGTGAGGCACGCCGCCAAGGGCGATGTTGACCTGCTCATCAGGTGCGGTATCGCCTCTAACGCTAGACACTGATATGGCGAGCAGTGGTATTGTAGAACACTCGCCTGACTGACACTTTCAGTGGCGACCGTATCTTTTTATTTGGAAAGATTTGAGTAAAGTCCAATACTCCTCTTTATTGTAGTTTCACACGAATCTCACGAGTACTTGTTTAGTTATAATATAGTGAAAAGATAGTTTTTAACGATTTTGAGGGGTTCCGAAATGATCTTTGTAAGCAACGCGATGATTTGAAACTACCATTCCGAAATCGTTTGAAGTGTTTGTTCTTTGCGCAAATGCACACATTAGAAACACGTTTAGAATATTCTTAGAAAAAAAAGTGTTGTACTAGCACGCTGCAACGCTGTTTACAAGGCAGACATGTAGGCGCCCTACGAGCGTATGTCCAAGTAAGTTATTCAGTTGTCACACTCACCCGTTGGAAATACTCCTTCAAAGATCACGTGAAACCTTTTTGAATTTCGTTTACGCATGGATAGCATTTATGAACTGTTCCACGTCGCAATAGTGGCTTCCTTCTTTTAACTTGATGCCCAATGTTAATTTGGTGATTTTAAAATGCAGCCAAATTGGCACTTTCGACATAATTTTGAAAGGAAATCAGTTACAACGCATTTAAATTACCGGAAGGATATACATCATTATTGACATAAATATAACAAGGTCATCGCTGACAGCTGAAAGCCTGCACGCCAGTTCAGTGCTACAATCGAAATTATCCCATATACACACCAGTAACAACAACTTTAACTACTGGGGCTGTGGTTGGCGTAGTGGCTAGCTCACTCGCCCCCTCCTCCCTTCCCTTGGACTCACAGCAAGGCGATCCAGGCTCAATTCCCGGTGGGACCGATCCCCGAATTTTTGCTTGTGGAAATCGTGCCGGACGATGCCCCTGGTCGGCGGGAAATCCCCACCTGCCCTCCCAACTCATTCCACCCCCCAGCAGTATGACCATTGAGTACTCATGACCCACCGCCCATGCTATCCCTCAGAGCAAGTAAATGCCTGCTTATTTCCAGTAATTAGCTAGCATCCTGGATGCGATACCCTGCTTTTCGGGCACTCTCTTTCTCATACGATATTTATTTCTAACTTCATAGTTACTGTTAGAACAACGGAGCTTACTACAATAAGAGCCAAAAATGCCAATAACCATTCAAGAGTATAATCATGTTATGAGTTGACGAACGTTTCACATTTCTGTTATGCGTAGCCAGTAACATTACGGTATGAGTTCTGAACTAACCAAATTCCGGTAAATAAATGTAATGTTTCATTCATCGTCTTTGAAACACGGGAATTGCTACGCAAATATCACTTTTAGCGATTGATTGGATTCGGAGCTATTATAAAAAAAAAATTATTGGTCACCGACTTTAAAAACTCTCCGTTTTCCGATTCTGTTATTTAAGTTCTAGATCCGCCTTTAAGCGTAGAGGCTATGATATATCCAACAAGCGTGTCTCAGTTACCCTTAAACGCTCCAGCGTCGTAAATCGAGTCCACATTACCAAGACGATCGTCTCTCCACTACACTGTTGCAGCCCCGTTGTGAAATGGACATTACGAAATTTTAAGATTGCACAACTAGAAATACCATTTCGATTTATACTACAAATGATTGTTGTTCGATTAATTCACGAAACGCAACTATTTTGACGTACAAGCGTAGTTAAGATTTTTAAACATAAATGTCTGCATTTTCATGTATATTTCGAATTAAAACAGCATGTGGTTATTTCACTGATGACATAAAAAAAGTTTAAAAAATTTACCCCTGGTGGGACTCGAACCCACAATCCCCGGTTTAGGAGACCGATGCCTTATCCATTAGGCCACAGGGGCTTACGAATTTAAGACATAGTATTACATAGTTAGTTTTCAATTATTTGAATAGAGTAAGAAGTTCTCAATTGCTTCAATTAAGTACATTTGATTTGCTTTTGTTTTAATATATTTATGACCCTATTTACCCATAGATGTTTAAGGGAAATATTTCATTCTGAAAATGCTTACATCGCAGCCCTGAGTAGGACTTCATATTATTATTTCTTTAATAAACTAGGTGGCAGTAAAGTTAAAATACATTTTTAACCCCCAGACATTAATAATAAATAAATACAATAAATAAAACCAAATACTCAAGGAAACATCACGGTCGCGTTTCAGGTTATGTCTATCACAAACAAATAACAACCTTTCAAAACACTTATTGTTGCTTGAGCCAAACGATGAATCATGTAACATACAAATAAAGAAATTTCCTAGAATTTTTTAAACTAAAATTTATGTAGCGTTACCAAAAAATCTAACATGTTTGTGTTTTCAATACAATTTTTTCATTTTCTATAACATTAAAAATTTCTATGCTCACTTGCGTATCGGACTTACTCTCTGCAGTTATTTAGTGGTTTGCTTGCGTGAAGAGAGATTTCACACAACTACGCGTGTCATCTGAGGAGACGTAAAAGATATTTTAAGAGGATTAATTTTAGAAAGTTGATCATTATTGGTAAACATGGCGATTGCTTAAAATTTCACCAGGAACAGTTACAAAATACAGTAACTTGGAATGTAAATATCTTAGGTAAAAAATTATTAAGTAATTATAACTTACAGAATGTTCCAAATTGCAGGTCAATATCTTAAGGGAGAAATACTCACATCTAGAGAAACAAAAAATATTATTGGAATATAGGTCCGTAAACGCACCGTTTCTGTTAGACAATTCACATGGCAGCGCGCGGGAAGAGTCATGTTACTGTTAAATGCTATATCACACAATACGTAGCAAGCAATTAAATACGATTCCTCTGATATGTAACTACGATGGCATCCCACACACACGATTGAGCCCGTGAGCAGAAAAGTTGCATTTTCGGACTAATGTTCAGATACCATTTTTGTTCGTCTGTATGTGAGGATTGTACCCTCAAAATAGTCACATGCAATTTCGCAACAGTATGTATTGTGTGGTAAGATATTATTCGCATGAAGTACTGTGAGATCAGTCGAACAAGAAATATCCTTAAACATAAAAGGTTTTTCGTAACATGCGTGCTAACGTTAACTAGGCGGCTGAAAACGCAGAAATGATGACATGAAATTAAAGGTTTAGGTAAGGTAAGTGGGCTTTGTGTCTCGTCGACATCGAAGTCGTTAGAGAAGGAGACATACAACTTGTTATAATGACAGGAGCTATGAAAGGAGCCGGCCATGCCCTGGAGCGATTTCGGGAAACCATGAAAAATCGAAATCAGGTCGGCCGGAGCTGGGAATCGAACCCAGGTCCTCACGAATGCAAGTCCATCTTGTTGCAATTTCCCCGCCTCTTTCGTTACGTTGTGACGTCAATGTACACATAAACATACATACACGTATCTCCATGCATTTGAACTGAATCCGGATGGTCAAAGTACCATGCTTTCTATAACGAGTAACGTAATACAAGTTTTATCCAGAGAATCTTATTAAAATACGTATTTATATGCAACGTGCCAGAAAAAAAAATTCATTCAAACTGAAGGTGCGGGAGTGTTGTAGAAGTAGGCTGACGTAATTAGATTTGAGCGTGTGAGAATTTATTGTGTATTGTCAGATATTGTATTTTAGAGTAGACATTTGCCTTGTGTCCATAAAATAACACTAGAATTTTTAATAAGATCAATCAATTACTGATTTCTTTACCATGGTGCTTTATTAGAATACAATATAATAACATATGTACAAACCAAATAAAACTGCAAGTATTCCACATTTCTAGTTAAATTTTCAATATAATAGCCTATTAGCCTTATAGGTATTTTATATTGCCTGAAAAATAAGTACAGTCATATTCAATAGCTTGTTGCTCGTTAGTGGTGCCTCATAGATGTGAAAACACTAAGTTACTTTATTATTTAAGTAACTGAGATCACATTTTGTGAAAAGAGTTTTATGTACATTGCAGAATTTCAATGCAGCAACAATTTTTTATAACGGGAAACAAATTTGTATAGTTTAAAAACGCTCGGAAAATATAACTTCAGAATCATGCACAATACCCAATATTCTCTGGAGAAAAAATTTAGTATACATATTAACAAACAAAAACAATCCGCACCATTTCAGAGTTAAAGGTTTTATTTCGCTGTATTGTGTATCTGATATCCTCTTATGAAATGGCGAATTCGAGGCTTAATTCCAATGCTGTCAAACTTTCACCCAAATGTGAAAACTGATCAGGGCAATAGGCTACTATAAACAAGCGCCAAGTGATTGATTTTCTGGACCAAAAAGGTACACGAAGATCCCCTCAGCAAGTAGACTTATTGTGAAGACTTTAAGAAATACTCCAGCTTGATTTAATAGTCTTAATATATAAAACGAAGTGTCCTGACACACTCACTCACTCGTCAACGCACAGCCCAAACCGCTAGACCTAGGACCATGAAATTTTGATGGAAGCTTCCACTTGCCCCGTAGTCACCCACTAAGATAGGATTTTTCGAAATTCGATGATCAAGGGGGCAAAAAGGGGTGAAATGTGTTTTAAAAGAATCCTTGATATCTAATTAACCGGGAATGTTATCATAAATGTTTTAACTTCATAATATTGCCCAAAGAAATGCATATTCACGACTTTTTCAATTTTGCGAAATTCGAAAATAAAGGGGGCGAAAATCCGTAAATGTGTTTTTCATTAATCAGTGATTTCTCCTAAACCATTTCAGATAGTGATGCTTAAGTAAATATCTAAAAAAAAAAAATGTTTACAATTTTTCGAAATTCGCCCTTGAAAGCTCTTAAAAAAATTAAATGTGTTTTTTTTAATTAATCCCACTTATCTCCTAAACCAGTGGAAAAACTGAAATGATCTTTGCTTTAAAATAAATGGTACGTAAATATAAAAAAAAAAGTAATTTCAGGATTTTTCGAAATTCGTCCTTGAAAGCAGTTTAAAAAATAAAATGTTATTTCAAATAATTATCTGTACCGCTTATACCCGTTGAGATATTGAGATGACGTTTTGATAAGAATGAAGCTTATGTAAATATCTACAAATCAAATTCAGGTTTTTTTTATGAAATTCGAAAATTAAGTGTGGGAAAAGCAGTAAACGTTACAGTCTCCCGAAAAAAGAGAAAGATCACGAAGAAATAATTCAGCAGTCGTTTCTTTTTGCCAACCTACTCATAAATAAAAACTCTTTGGACTGTAGCCACTACACACGAAATAATTATCACGGCATGCCTTTAACATTCACTCAGGTATTGTATAATGTTTGTGGTGTGGAAGGGATGGGGTTACGGGTTCGTATCCCGTGCAAGACTTTGCGATGGGAATTACTATGACATTATACGAGCATATTGCGCGCGCTCTTTACACTGAGCTAAGACAGTTAATTATAGTTCACTGTTATTGAGTACGCTAGCTGTTAAATGCCTTCATCACATATTTTATCAAGAGTTATTCTTTACATTATATAATTTCACGCGGGCAAAGCCACAGCCGGCCGGCTAGTATTATTATAAAATAGTTTTGTGATTGTAACTCGAAAGAAAAGACCATACTAAAATAAAAATATTTGTGTTTAACTTTAATTATGTTATTTTACGTACGATAAGATATTTTTATTACGATACGATTTATGTCGTGAAACCGTGCAACAATATTAAAGCTTGGAATTAATTTGTTCGCTCTTGAACAGCCTGTAGCTGTTCAAGTGAGAAATTCCCAAGATTGTATTGCTACGAAATAATGTTAGTTTGTAGACATTACCCGTGACTGCATTTTCTTCGTTTGGAAATTTTTAACATGCATAGTGTACGCATAACTGCATGACAAAAGTGTAAAGATTTGCATGCTACGAAAGCGTACATCGAAAATAAACCAACAGTATAGTAAAAATATTAGATGTGAGTGGCTACGTGATAAATGTTAATATATATTTTTAGTTTGCAAAAAAATCAAATTAGAGGATTTTTAAAATCTAAAACTAGCGACGTATCTGGTACACTAAAACCATAACTCTTATATGTTAATGATTTTTTTTTTTGTTTTCAGCGAATATCAGTAATTTTTTTCTGATTGCAATGATACCAAGTGTATAGCTATGTCAGCTGCCAGTTCATTTTGGCGTATATTTGCAGTAACATGTGTACAGCCTCTTCTACAACGCTACGAGCTGCCATGGCGAGGTGTCAAGTTGCGTGATAAGCGATGATAGCAGTGTGACTCTGCTGGTTCAATGCCCACGAGCGACTGAATAAAAAATCTGAGGGCGGCTCATTGCATATCGGCTCGACGCGCTGTGTCGCGGGGCTGGGGACACGTACTTGTCACAATACTCTATTGCTAATATGATTATTTTAATGAGCACTTCAACGGTCTTATTCATCACAGAGGATTATGATATTAAGGGAGAAGAAAGGGGAAAGGTATGTGTTATCTCTGGTCGGCGCGGCACGAAAGCACGAGACGCCGTGCATGCGAGGTTTGTTTTTCACGACTGGCTACCTCAGCAGTCCGAGAGGCCATCATCGCAGTTCCTGGCCACGGCATGATGTAAGGCGCCGACCGCAACACGACCTCGTGTAATGAGCAGCTCGGCTCCAGCTACATTGTTTCCCATCAGTATTTAATTAAATCGTGAATCAACGCTCCGCCTTTCGGAAAACGGGGCATGTCGTAGCTAAGGTATAGGTGGTTCGCGTTTAAGTGGGCACTTTTGACCACTATCTTGTCTACAGTAATAATTAAAATATAATAATTATTTACCGTGACTTTAGTTGTAAAATTTCGAGTATAGTACTACCTACACGATTTGATTGTTACATAGGAAGATTGCACAGTCATATTGAATAAAATCTCTCTCTGAGTAAAATGTCAGAAATTTTCATTGTAGAGACGAAAAGAGAGTGAAAGTAAGGAATAACTGAAGAATTCTTAATGTGTCCTCAGACCTTCCTTCAGATTTTCTCAAGGTGCAAAACAATCACGGCAGCCGTAAATAGAGGTTAGAATGCCACACGGGAAAAATAATATTATTAATTTGAATTTATTGGTAAGTAGAAGGAAATAGCCGGTCCGGGGACAGCGGCTGGCGGCTGTGGGTGTGTGGGTGACCTTGACCTTCACCTTTGACCCCTGTAACCCGACACCCCGACGCCATATTGTTTCCGGCCGCCATCTTGTTTCCGCCCGCCATCTTGTTTCCGACCGCCATCTTGTTTCCGGCCACCATCTTTAATGACGTCAATTTCGAAAATTTAAAAAAAAAATTTAAAAATTAAAAAAAAAAAGTTTAAAATTCTGCCATCTTGTTCCGACCGCCATATTGGATGTTTCTTCCGAGTCTTCCAAAATTTTTTTGATTTCGCATTCCATCCTAACCCCACATGCATTTAAAAATTAATTTAATAAAAATAAAATCTTTTTAATAAAAATACTATTTAATAAAAACATTTTATATAATATAATTTTATATAACAATTATTTAGTTAAAAAATTCATCGGGTATGCTCGGCCAAGCTCGCTAACCTTCGGCAATCTTCGGCCATGCTCGGCAACCTTCGGCTCAACATTCGTAAAGTTCACATGATATGCAGTATACATGTATACATAACCCCTAATATTTTTAATAACTAAAAATGTAAAATCTATCTATATTATTTATTATTTAATTTCTTGCGCCCCATACCCGATCAACATAACCCCTAATACTTTTAATAACTAAACATGTAAAATCATTCGTTATTATTTATTATTTTACAATATCCGATCGATTTAAAAGATCAATTCAATCAATTAATAATTTTCGATTCAACTGATCAATTATCCTACATTCTCGAATCTATACCCGATCGATTTAACCGATAAATTCAGTAATTAATTATGACACTTACTTGCACATCTCCCAGACATGACGGACAGCATCCGACCTCTTCGGCATCCAGCAGGGAACTGACTATAGTTTTGTATAACCATGCAGTTATCTACAGTACCTTCCCCTCTCCCCTCCTTTCCCCTCTTCGCCACCATTACTGCTGCACCTGTCAGAACTTGTCCCAGCTTCTCTTCCTGCATCACATGACCTTGAACGGTCATTGCACTTCCCCTCCTTTCT
>PNEQ01054088.1:97857-119728 GCA_003012365.1 Medauroidea extradentata | reverse complement strand
TCTGTGGACTGGTTCGCGGCCTTGGTGTTCCCGTCTTAAGGCTTCTATTTAACCATTAATTATTCTACGATTTACATTAACCTTTCCTTATTGTCTTACTACTAAAAACTTATCTAGAGGTCTGGGTGGAGCAGGAGCCCCACCCAGCAGTGACTTACTGACTTTAGCTCGATCTGGCAAGTCGACTCGCTGGAAGAAGGTCTCTCTCTCTCAATGTTCCAGACTATAATGACCGCGCCCCTAGGCGACCGACGCCCTACCACAGCACCGCCCCCTCCTACGACGCGGCCTTGCCAGTCAGCGAAAACCCGCCTATAATTGACGCACCACCGGAGTGTTTTTTCTGGTAACGCCCCAATTTCGCAACAAGAGTTAAGCCAAGCGCTTCCAAAACTGTAAACTATCACGACAACGACATCGGGTCTGCAGCCCCGGTCGCACGTCACAACAATTGGTCAGCCTTGGCCCGCTTCTGACGAAACTTTATTGTAACAGGCGACCCACGCTTCCTGGTTTATTTAATTCAAACAAAGTTCGGCGCAACTCGCCTGCAAACATAAAACTCAAAAATTTGTTTCGCGACAATATTATAGGATAATTCGTACCTTGCCTCTTGTACACTACTGGCTGTGGAGTGTTCCTGACCATACAAGTCAAATGGTTCCTCAGACAACTCAGTGTTGTGTACATTCACTGCTGGTCACCGCACACCTTGGAACACTCCACGCGACGCCACTGAAACCTATAGCAAACCTGCATAGTATAACTTCTGACTCCGGCGCTACATTGTCAACTTGTACTACTGGCCGCTCACTGGAGCAGCAGACAATGAACACGTGGCTGATAATAGAATGTACATAGGAATATGGAAGCTAACCAGAAGGTTGTTGAAGCCGCGAAATTTCTGGGTCTCTAAAAATTATTTATAAATAGGGCAACGCGGTTGTTGCAAAAAATATTTTTTTTGTCCAGTTTTCTTTCCGTTCCTTACGTTCACATCGGCAATTCCACGTCATTATAATTTGCCCCGTATTTTTGCTCACAAAAGTTTCTCATTTGACTGCACCATTCATAATAAGATTATAGTGACTATACGCCTGCGACATGCCATTAGAACTCTTTAAGACAAGCGAGAGTAAAAGCATCCAATCACATCTACGAAGAAGAACTGCATTGCTGTATTAAAACCAAATGGTACATAAATATTTGCGCCGTGTCTCTATTTGTGTGTTATTATTGTTACTTTAATAATTCCAAACGCGCCAGTGAATGTGTTCCACTTAAAAAGAATTGTGTTGTAGTGGACACTAAGCTTCTGTTAAAAAGGAACTTCAATCGTGGATGTGTTCCATGGAATCGGTACTTAGCCGTTACAATAAACAACTCAGAATTGTCTGTGGAACTATTTAATAGATATGAGCAGGTAAATTTCCAGTAAGTAGCGTACAAGAGGTAAGGAAAGATATCCTCCAGTAAATAACAAGCCTACGTCAGTATAAAATACTCTAAATTGTAGATTCATGCAGGCATGTCAATGCATCGTGATCATTGTGTATTGTCGGGTCCGATACCGATTCTCTCGAAACGCAACCTCACTCCGCCACTGCTACAATTCAGACTGTTTGTATTGTTCATACAATTGGTTACCCTGCTCAAGAGTATTTAAGCTGCAGTTAGCAGACGAAACTGGTCAACGGCGAAACTGAAAATACAGTCTTCACAATTTCTATGAAAGAAGCACGAAACGTAAGTAAAATGTAATATTAATAATGAGTAAAAAAGTGCTGCGAACGTTGAATTTAGTAGATACTAACAAACGTATAAAATATGCAGGCATTTTAGGGATCCCGCATCTTAGAACCTAGAATTACTTGCGGACTTTCAGAAATAACCTGGTAATCGACAAAACCTGGTCATGTAACTGAGAAAACCTACCTTGGTCAAACTCCGGACTTCTCATAACTAGAGACATGTAAAATTCGCGTTATAATTTGGTAGCAGACTAAACTTCACTTTCCTATACATAACAGAGCACAATATGTGATTCAATTGGCCACGAACGTTTCTGTGCTGTCATTCACGCGTGTTACGTCTTTACAGAGATTGGCCTCTCTACCGCGTAAGCATTCTCCGCGGAAAGTCACGACAATATCAGCCAGCGGGAGACGTCGAACGAGTCTATAGTCACTTGGAGTCTAGTCAGCTGTCAGAAAATAACGCGAATTTGGCATGTCTCTACTCATAACCTCCTGTAATAATCGCGAAGCACCGCTGGCCAGGGAAAAGACTTCACGCTTTCACTATGATTGCAGCTCACGATAGATTCCTTTATTCTATGCACTCCTTCATGGCTTTTAGGCTGTTTAGTAATTCATACAAACCAGGAAATTTTATGGGTTCAATGACCATCTGGCTGGACACCACGTTCTTGTTTACACTGTCTTAATCTACTTGTTCATTGGCTGTTGCTCCAGCGCAGAGTCAGCAATAGTTCTCATGCAGGTTTATTGGTTCAGAGTTCTCAAGGTGAAGTTTCAAAAACAGCATCCTAGTCACAAAAGTAAAGCACATGGAGAGAGCCAAGAAATCTAACTTACCATCAAACGAACACGTGAAATGTCTGGGGTCTCCAAAAATTTGCACATGCCTGTGTGCAATGGCTTTTCCTATTTTTCTGAGCCAGTCATAATTATTTTATTCCAATAATGACCAATGATAACCCATTGGTAGGCACGTAAACGGGCAGCTGTTATAATCCAACCTCGGAAATTTATCCGAGCTACGAAGATGTGTACGCAGAATTTAATTTCGGGTGTGAGTTATGTGAAGAAGTTAAAAATAACTTAAATTTAAATGTTAATCGGAACACACAAGTAGATTCTCTTCCTTTTACATTAAAATACATTAAAATTAAACAACACACTAGCATCATACTTTGCTCAAACTATGGCTGATAGTCGATAGTTCCGGATTTCAGGGCCGTAAGGGGGGGGGGGAATTTTACCCCATGCGTACGCCCCTGGAGCTACGTTGTTTTCAGAATCTGCAATTTACCACGGAGTTTTTATAACAAAAAGACAGAGTCGCTGTAATTATAGGTAATTCAACTCAAGGATGTGTCCTGCCTATCTATCACCGTGCAGACCATTACTTTAACAAGTTCTGGTTCTTGTGTTATCCGTTACCGTCGGATGAAAAACAGACAGTGCCGCGCCGTTTAGTTTGAAAGCCCATCTCATAGAGAAGTGTGGCCCGCAGCTGCGAGGAAAAATGAAAGCAATAAACCACCCCTTCCGCCTCAACTCGTTCCACACACACACACACACACACAAATACACACACACGTACACGTGGCTATGGCGGAAGTGTTTCAGGCGATGCCGCGCGCGATGAACATGCAATTAAACGGCGCAGTATCGCGCCAGTTCTGGAAGGCTTCAAGCTACGGACAGGAGGCGATACTAAAGTCTAAAGAAAGTCTCATACTACGTACATACTGATATTCTGTGCACGGGCAAGGAGTTGCAGCACAGTATAATCAGATCCTGGCCATAGAGGAACAGGTCTGGACACTTGAGTTGAAAATTGACCCCGTTATGACTGATTGTCGCCACTGGCACTCTGGGGTTGTTTGAACATTGCGTAAATGGGACTACAAGGAGCAAACTCGTGTCGGAGCTGCTAGGAGAACTGCTAGCACGTCGCTATACTGCATTGTTAAAACAACACTTCATTGCTAGTGGCGCTTTCAGTCATAAAGGGGTCAACTCAATAGCATTGTTAGATAGGCGAGTGTCCAGACCTGTACTTCTACGACCGTGAATCAGATTTATATTGTTCTTTTATTTAACCATCGTCGTCTCTAGTAGCTCTAGTAGGTGCCAACGGCCTTCGATGGGGGTAACCTTGTTAACAAAGGGTCATTTGAGTAAAGATCTGTAGAGACCCCCAAAATTCGCGTAATTATTTGGGGACAGGCTAGACCCAACTTACCTGTGCATACAAGATCGAAATCAATGAATACATTAGCCACACGCTTCGAAGTAGTATCATTCACACGTGTGACGGTTTAATATTTAGACTACACCTGGAAAATTCTGCACAATCTAGATTTCAAACAACTGCAAGCTCATGTCATATTTCCCAGTTGGCGCTTGACTTACTTGACAGTCCCTGAGCCAATAATGAAGTAGTATCTCAACACAGCTTGTGGTATTGCTGTGTCGGCGAGAAGCCAATGAGCATCTGTCATTGTTACAGTACACATATATACTTGGAGGCTAATCTATAGGTTAGTGAACCTGTGAATTTTCGTGTTCTCTGATAATATGTCTAGAAGTATTGGGCGTCGCAAGCTCATACTTTTTTTGGGGAGGGGGACTGAAATTAATTTAATTGTTGAGGAACACCCATCCCCAAAAGAAAGCGGGGAGGGGGGTCCTACCCCGGGAAATTTTTGTTCAGGTTGTGCGCTGGTTGACTCTACAGCCACTGACACGCTGATGTGCAGGTGCCCCTTACTACTGAGTGGCCACAAAATATCTAGTAGTCGGCAAATATTTCATGGTCGTTGGTCTACAGCGCGTTCATCAAGAGTGTACAGTTCCGACTATCTGCAGCTCCAGCTGGCAACAACCCATGAGTCGCCACTGTATCTGAACCACTTTGTATCAGTGTCTTACGTGGCTATTGGAAGCGCGTATTTGGTCAGACGAGTCTCTCACTTGGATGCACCAATCAGAATAAGGTTATTGTGACTTCACACAGCTGTAATTTGCAAGTAGATCCCCAAGATAAGTGAGAGTTAAAACATCCTTTCGTTGCAGGCAGGAAAAGTTCGCGAAAAGAGTTTTGCACTATTTTGTTTCAAGGACTTCCGTACATATCTGCAGCTTAACTTCGTGATTATTGGCTGGGCATAATGGTGTCTCATTTGACTGTGCCAGCCAGAAGACGTCTGTGATTTGCGGGCAGAACCATATGACGCTCAGACTTGAAAACATCTCCAATATCTTATCATAAAGCAGAGCTGATGGTGTGCACGCAAGACATTGAAACAAAGTGTTATTTTTGAATTATTCTTGCAATGGGGAAAAGTTACAAACTAAATGCGTATTTTGGACGTACGCCATTGCAGCAAATTCATAGTGTCTGACAGGAAACCAGAGAATACACACAAACAAACAGACAAGTAAACAAACAAAAGGACTTTGTTTGCAATTGACAAACAAAGATAAACATACACTATTCCACAAGGAATTCAGTCAGTGATTTACAACAAAGTGGTGCAAAAATCTGGAAACTTCTTGTCTGCACACATAAGGCATTAAAACCAAATTGTGCAAAAAAATATTTTCTTCACAATATCGAGGCTGTAATCATTACACTGGTAGAGGCAGGTGCACTACACTGCCAGTAGCGTGCGGAAGGCGAGGAACGCATTTTCCAATAACACGATCAAAGTAATAGCAACATACTCTTATTGGTTTATTGTTTAGGTATATCAATGCCACGGCATTGCTTCGCCATTGCTACTAATATGTCACAAGGAAAGAGAAATGGAGGCCTGCCAGAGGCGGCTCGAGGGTTGTTGTCAGGGAGGGCACAAGTCGCCGAGAATTGTACACTCCTGTGAACGCGCCGCCGTCTACCAATGACCATGAAATATGTACTGGCTACTTATTGTGTTGTGACCAGTCAGTAATAAGCGTCACCTACATACCAGCGTGTTAGTGGTTGTAGTGTCAACCAGCGCACAATTCTGTACAGTTCTCTGCAACCTGGACCCTACCTGTCTACAACCTACGAGCCGCCACTGGCCAGCTCAGAACGGTACGTTGTGTAGTACGAGCCAACGTATAGACGCTAATGACGGACTATTAGGCGGTGCGGCGGAGGCCACTCGACCTTATAGCTCACAGAAATAAACCTCCCAGGGCGGAATACGCAGTTAATATCCACGTCTAGTCTGCCTCAGGCTCCATTAGCTGCCGGGGGCAATCCTTCACCGGGGCCATTGCTGCCACCTCGCTCAGTTATTGACGGTCAGGAAATATGGCCTACTCTTGTGCTGCCCGCCTGCTGCTTGATAGCTTGCAGTCGTGGCGTCCGCTCAAGAGTACGTATCGCTAGAGAAAGAGAGAGAGAGAGAGAGAGAGAGAGAGAGAGAGAGAGAGAGATTTTTAGAGCCATTGGTTTGTTGTGAAAAGAATCTCGCACCAACTTGTTTCCATGTGACTATCTTTGAAAGAGATGTACAATGAGTAGAGCCCACGATTTTTGGTGAAAAGAATTCTGCAACAAATTGTTTCAATGCCTTATGTGCACACGTGCAGCTCTGCTTCTTGGTCAGTGATTGGCAGTTTTAAACTCTCAGCGTCTCGGGGTTCTACCCGCAAATCACAGACGTGTGGTGTCGCAGTAACCTTGTTCCTGTTGGCACAGTCAAATGAGCCACGTCTGTGCAATTATACATTCTGCCAATAATCAAGAAGCAGACCTACAGATGAACTCGTAAGGCATTGAAACAAAATGTTGCAGAATTCTTTTCACCAAAAATCGTGGGCTCTAACAATGAGAGTGAGTGATTGATGAATGTTTTTGGACATAATCCATTGCGATGCAGACATCTGTCAAAAAAATAGAGCATGCTTAGAGATAATGGAAAACCGCGAAAATTTTTCTGGCCAGTGCATTTTCCAAACGACTGTAGCATTCTTTGCTGTATATAGCTGGACTGTACGTGGTTAGATACCGGAAAAATTTGCGTATTCAGTGGCATGCATGTTAAGAATCCACTGCCCTACGCATAACTAAGCCCCGGCCATTTGCTCACTAGTTGATACTTACTGGAACAGTAGACAATGCACGAATAGATAGGGCCTAAGTTTGCATAAGACAGTGGATTCTTAACAAGCAGGTCATTGAACATGGGAGTATTCCCTTTCCCTACTTCGCAATCGGGAGAATATGAGTTCGATCTCCGTCTCCGACCATCCTGATTTTTGTTTTCCAGGATTTTCCGAAATCACTCCAGGTGAATGCTGGGATGGTTCCTTAAACATGCCCTGGCCGACTCTCCCCCCCCTCCCCCCAACCAGAGGATTCCACTGTCAACGCCATGTGCTGTTCGAGAGCACGTAAAATCAAATACATAAATTCAAAAGCAAATATAACATTATGATGCCTATGTACGGGTGAAGTTACGTTTGAGGTGCAGAAGCAAGCGAACTAGAAGGGTTATACTGTCGTACTTGTGTGAGATATTGGCTACCCTTGACGTGTGTATGCCACACTTGCCTCACCATGTGCGGGAAAACAATACACCCCGATTACCTCACATGGGCACATCGCTATTAAGAAACCTTATTGCCCATCTCCAGCCTAATCGCAATAGTAAAATAGATAACTCAAAGTTAATACGTTAAAGTTAACAATATTTATTGATAACAATTTACTTCAGAACATCTACTACATTAACTCATTATTTAGGCACCGGTGCGTATGTCTGCTGATAGTCTGAATTGTAGCAAGCTCTTCTCCCAAATTATAACACGTTCGTCCTACTTGATAGTGTTTTCAATTTTACGTCATATACAGTTACTTGAAAAGAATGCATTATCTTGCACATAAACCAAGTCACTTTAACTGCCAGGAATTCAGTATTATAAAAGCCAGCGCTTACATAAGTCCACATAAGTCTCGTTGACTGGATCGCCCACTGCACCTACGCCGAAAGAAAAATTTTGTAGGAAGTCTTCCCTGCAAAATTATTTTGTAGTAACCACAAAATAATTTTGTGGTGGCCACAATATTTTAGTGGTATCAACAAACTGTTTTTGTGGTAACCACAAAATAAATTTTGCAGGACAAATACCCACATAATATTTTGTAGCTGCCACAAAATGTTTTTTTTCGTGTAGTTATCCAATACGTGGCTCGCCCTTCGACACGCTGAGGAGTTCCACCTGCCCAACATGTTGCAGTTGATCATGGTCGTCCTGCCTCATTCCTCACCTGGCTGAGCACTTCCAATATAGAAGTATATTAGAAAACCTCTTCACGTCCTACCAACGGTTGCATTTAAGCCCCGCTACTTCTGGTGCATGTTACAATCCAACTATTATACGTCACAACCATATTCGCAGACCGCAAACCACCGAATGTCCTTCCTCTTCACTGGTCATTCGTCGGTCAAGTCGCCCTTCTCCGCGGCACATCGCACACCTCCGTCCACCACGGCACGCGCGCTCCCCGTGGGCTTGCTACTTTACAATTTTAATAAACTTAAATTATAATAAAATGTACTCATACACAGCGTACACAATAAAAATACTAACCTATTTATAAATTCTTATATATCTATCATTAGGAAATAGATTAATTTCCACTGGGGGGAATCGGCATGCTACACAGCTGCCAACTTAAACATCTAAAATTAAACTGAGACAACCGTAGTGTCTCACTTGACGAGAGCCGCATCGCTGATATTCGTGGAGTGTTAAACTAATGTGCAGTACTTCGTAGTGACCCTTTTTTTACGGTTGTGCCTACAATGTGTTATTCGTGCATTGTTTGTATACCGTAAACCGGGGTTACTTTGACCTAGCGGGGTAACTTTGACAACTCAAAATTTTGGATCTTATGTTATTTAATGACGAAAGTTTCAAGTATTAGCTGTAAGGATAAAAGGAATTATTTTAAATACTCGGCTCAGATTATCTGTTTATTTACCAGAAAACCCAAAAAATTAATATGTTAAATTGTCAAAGTAACCCCAAAAATTGTCAAAGTAACCCAAAAAATTCTCAAAATAGTAAATATCATCACAGACTTCCATATTTCGTGTTTCCAAACCTAAGTTGTATTATTGTAGTAATATCAGTCTATAAAAGCCGATTGAGCAGTTTTGAGGTGCCACAAAATTGTGTTCCTAACGAACGTGCTGTATTTATATAAATTATGGAAGCATGTTCATTGGGTAAAGCTCCTGGTCGGTAAACCAAGGGTTCCGGGTTCGATTCCCGGTCGGAGAAGAAAAGTTTAAGTTACCTCCACAGGTTTAGGGCTTGGTGTTCAGTACAGGGTGTTGTGTTGTCCAATCATCATCCTTCCCATTCTCCGGACGACAATTTCGACAACCGTCCCATGTCGACCCCGTGTTCATATGAACTTTTTGGATCGTAAATACCAATACTATCACGTCCAACTTTATATCTGCTCTGATGAACGTGACATGTAAGCCAATGACAATGGAATATAAAATGGCTACTGAAAACTTTCCTGAAAAACTGTCACCACCAAGACAGACCACACGGTTATTTGAAGCCTGCTTTCGTCAAAAGAACAAGAAAATAAATATATGAACCACATAATTGACACAACGATGAGACGAAAGAAAACACAGTAGCCTTCCAGACACGAACAGTAAAACGACGTTTCAGGAATTAGAATCTGTTCCTCTGTTTGTGTGTACATACAAACATATATCGAAAATAGAACGTTTAATTATAAATATAAATACTTTGTCCCGACATGAACATCCCTAACACGAGTGAACTACGTATTCTAGTACAGGCTATGGTTTCAAGGGTCATGGGAGTACTTAAAGGGAATGAGACGGTTGGAAATCAGGGGACGGAGGAAGTGACAGGCGCCCCAGTGACAGCCAACTAGTCGCTGCTAATCCCGCACGTGCCCGGAAGGAACGGCCTGCTAATTGACGTATCTCCAGGGAGGGCGGATAAGCAAGGGATGAGTAAGTCGATACTCTTGTCGCAGCAGTCCATTCGACCCTAGACGAATCCTCCTGCTCGAAGTACAGCTACAGCACAAGACCTCAGATCCCTATTTATGCTATTTTAGTAAGTTTTATTTTTTAAACCCTGAAAGGGATCGCCAAATCGTTACATAGAAATATCGGAAATAGTTTGTACTATGTAGCCTAATTTTTTTTTCAAAACATTAGTTTGGATAATTTGACTGGTTATTGATATTAAGAAATGTTAATAACGGACGTTGCCACAACAAATTAAAATTTGTTGAACGCTGAAACACTAAATTTACACTTACGTAAATATGCAAATGTACTGATTAGCTTCTCTTTTTGAAAAATTGTGAAAATACATTTTTAATTTATAAGTTTGTTTGACAATACTACACTCTTTGTCTGCTTCGCAACAAGATCGACGTAAATGGGCATGGAGTATTCAGATTGATATTACCGTTTTTATGTCCAAATAAATGCTTACGAGTGTGTGGTATATAATTAGCGCTAAGAACATCAGTTTAGTATTGTAGGGGTTTGTCTAAGCCAATTTGCAAAAATAATAACTAAAAACAATCCCAGACAATAGTTTTTGCCATATTTCTGTGCAAAAATTTTTCTCCAGTAACGTTTATCTGAAGAATAATCTCTGACGTCGTAATCTCGTACATATAATTGCGGCGCAAGATATCACGCTTAACAAATGCATAATTCCGGGTAAAATTTTGCTCATAAAGTTGGCTAATATAATTATCAAGGATTGTTGTTTTATAGTTTTTCTATATTGAATTTCAAAAAGTGTAGATCTCAGTTGTACAACTCAGAACTTATTTATCTACCCCGCCCTATTAAGTGATCCAAATTTATTGCGTACGAAGTTAATTACGTTGAAATAAAGTTGCATTCGTTAAAATGTACGGAAAACGCAGGTCGTCCTTAACTTGATACATTAAAATGAGATGCCTGACTTGTCAGCCAACACGAGAAAGTGAAAAGTGAGGTGTCACCAGTTCACGGGTTTCTATTTGTGCTGTTTTTTCATGTTTAATTATGCTTGGAAAAAGATATTTAATTTAATTTTTATGTGAAAACAAACCAATTTCGGATTTTAAATTGCCACAGGGGTCAATTTGTGTTCATTGCGGCTACGGGAATTATGTTTAGTGTCGTGACTTGGCATGGCTCTTGTGGAAGCTTCCGGGCGGTTACATTTCCGTATGCCGGGAGTGCTGCACAAGGGATCACAGCTTAGCTCAAAATACGGATTAAGTGGGCACGTGCCAGAGTTGTCAGGTTGTGATAGTCGACTGGCGCAACAGACGCCCACTTGAATGATCTGGGCGGCCGGTCAGGTTGCTTACAGGATGATCACACATTGCCACAAGGAGAATTTCCTGATTTCTCCCTGATTTCTCTGACAGAAAACCAAAAATTTCCCTGATTTTCACAAGTATGAAAACATTTTGGCATTTTATTCAACACATTTTCCAATAAAGGTAAATATTTCAAGTACTTCCTGACACTACTGTCGTGAGCTTGACATAACATTCAGCAGAAGTAACTACGAAACTGACAATGGAGTATAATCACCTCTGTCCACACGACGGTTATTGTTTGAACGAAAACGCTATAATGCTCTCAAAACTCCATTATTTTCCTTTATGACTCTTGTGGAAGCTCAAAATAAACGAAGCAAGAAAATTCCCTGAAATTTCTCAGATGGGCCAACTCCCTTATTCCCCTGATATTTTCAGATAGCCACAATTTCCCTGATAATTCCAGATTTTCCAGGTTTTCCAGGCCGGTGGCCACCCTGTAGCCTATAAAGGGTTCTGCCGTCCCTCCTTAGATTTGGGTTTATGAGGGCGATCAAATAGACTGTCAGTCGGAGTCCTATGGGTGGAAAAACGCGGGTATCGCTGAATGTTTGGTGAGTAGGAATTTTAATTTATTAAGTATTTTAAGGTACCCCTTCCGGCCCCTCATTGGATCAAGAGTGACGATCAGAAAATTCGGGTACAGCATTGCGGAAAAATGCAAATTATTTGTAATGGCGCTTTCTGAATTTGTGAAGTAATAGTAAATTATTTCAAATTGGTTCTTTCGAGTCTAGTCCTAAATTTGTACAACTTATACTTTGTATTAAATTTCGGAAAAATAAATTTTAAAGCATTTTATTTATTAGCTGCATATCTAGTCACATAAAATTCATCTTTCGTTGGTACAGTTAGTTTATAGGAGTCTTTATCTACGAGCATTTTAAGTACCGTAAACCGGGGTTACTTTGACATTGCGGGGTGACTTTGAAAACTCAAAATTTTGGTTTTTATGTTATTTATTGACGAAAGTTTCAAGCATTAGCTATAAGGATAAAATGAATTATTTAAAATACTCGGCTCAGATTATCTGTTTATTTACCAGAAAACCCAAAAACTAATATGTTAAAGTGTCAAAGTAAACCCGGTTTACGGTACGTCCCCAACCCCACATGTGATAATGTTATCAACTTCATATAAATTTATATTAATGAAAACTCTATGATTACTACGGTTGTCAGCTTATTCAAATTCACCCAAGGGACATTATTCGGGCCATTTGACGTTAAGTGAAATAACCAAGGAAAGCTATTATTGGTAAAAAATTAATTTTAATACCACCTGAAAAGTAAAAATGTCTGTATCGCACATAATTCACATAATTTTAGAACATGCAGGTATGACAGCAAAATACTATTTGCATGTGTGTTGAAAGGTCATAGTTGGTTTTTTTTTTTTTTTTGGCTTCACGTAGTTTCTCAACATTCTGACATTGTTAATTCGTTTGGTTGCAAAAAGTCTGAAATACGCACGGGAAATATTGCGTCCCGTCTAATGTATAGTATATACTGGGTAATTCATTTAGCCCTAGGATACGGTAAATCCCGTACAGGAAGGGACAGTTGGCAACCCTAGTTATTGGCCTGTTTACACATCTTACCGATACCAACGCCACAAGCGGCAATAATTGTCCCTTTATCCCTTGCCGAACTAATAACACTGAGGTTTCTAACCTGTAGTAGAATTAACCTTACCTTGAGTGTCTTCTCTGGTATAGGTGGTTCAGGATAAAGTGAGCACTTTTTACTTTTCGTCTTATATTGTAACGAACGCAAAAGTCAATGCCTGAGGTGACACTAGAGAAGATGGTTTTCAAATGTGCTGTCTTTATAGTGAGGCACCTATGTGCCTTATATGCTCGTAGCTTGCACACATCCTCGGCTAACTGGCTGCCACGGCCTCTATGGTCCTAGCTACATCACCGTCACGTGGCGAGAGGCGAAGACGGGCCGGGAGGTAGTCGATAACATCTCTACCAGCGTGCTTTATTACACTACACTGGAGAGAAGACTGGTGTACCTTGGGAACTGCGCTCACACGGGTAATACACCTACCTACATGCCTGTCTACACTGCCAGTGCTTCCACTGCTACGACCATGTACTGCACCAAGGATAGAGAGCTACTACACGTTATATTATATCCATGGGCGGCATTTCAGCATTTTGATTGAGGGGGACATAAAGCGTCACCAATCCAGCCAATAAAAAAGGAGGGGGGTCCGTGGGTCTTCCCCCGAAAAAAATTCGGATTTCGAGGTGCAAATTGGAGTTATTTAAGCAGTTTTTGACCAAGTTATTGTGAAAGTTACTACAGGGAAAGGGAGGTTTGTAACCTCCAAGAAAAATTACTGACACCAAAGTGAAAATAGTGTGATTTTTTTTCTATCTTAAATATTGGGGTGGTATGTGCCCCCCTGCCACCCCCGAATCTCAACCGTGATTATATCTGACAATATTCAGTCGCCTTTTACGAGATCACTCTGGGATTAATAAAATTTTTCTACATTGAGAAGAGCAATGACACAGGAATAAAAATGCAGGGAAAAATTTCACGAGCTGGTGTTTTCGAGAGTTAAATATAAATCAAAATCAGAATGTATTTCACTGCAGTGATTTAATTGAATGAAGGTCTTAGATTTATAGCGGTGTATGTCAGTTAAAATAGTTTTCTCGTAAACGATTCTTTGTAATCACATACAAAATGCAGTACGTTCTTGCAATACTCAAACGAAATTTAGTAAGAGTGAAACATTTGTTATGGAATATTCTTTTGAAAAAAAAAATGTGTATAATATGAATAAAAACAACATTACTAAATGTTTGTGCCCTCAAATAATTCAGTTGGAATTAAATTTTGTATTCTAGTAAATTAATGAACATAAGTTGTAACAAAAAATTGGGGCAAATAAATATATTTACGTTTAAAGCACATTTTTTGTATAATATTACTTTTCAAATGATCACATATTTTGATCAAACACTGACATCATAGCAAAAACCTATACAGTTTCCTTAAAAATACAACTGGCACTTAAAAACTTCGTTTAATAGTACCGCGTACCACGGGCTTCTAACGCATTTCAAAGTGTTAGGAAATATTTTTTCTACGTAATTATTCTAACATGCCTATATAGCAATGTGAAAAAATTATTTCGAGTACGGGATTTTAATCCTGTGTAGAAATACTGTTCCTGTAACTTACCGTGTAGCTAATAATGATCTCTACATACTGCCGTACTCCAAAATATTAAAACCGGACGTATGCGAAACTTAAGATGTAATAGAAAATTGCGATTTGTTACAGACTTTATTCTAATAAAATTATAATTGTGGCTTCCGCTATGTCCACTGTAAAAAAAAGGGTTCGAGGGAAAACTTGAGCGCTAGTCCAGTGCTAAGCGCCTAACGGCAATGAAGTATTTGACGAATGTGTCAAGGAGGCTCTTATAGTTTACGTTGAACTCACATTCGGGAGAACCCGGGTTCAAGTCCCGGCTCTGACCAACCTAATTTATATTTCCCACAGTTTCCCGAGATTGCCCCAGATGAATTCTGGAGTGATTACGTTACAAAAGCCGTGGCCGATTCGTCTCCCAGTCTTTTCCTCGAGTAAAATTTGTCTGTCGCAGTCTCGAATGACTTCGCTGTCTACGAGATGTGAAGCCTACTTGACTTGACTTTTGAGCGACAAATGGGCATACTTCACGTTTGTATCGCACCTAAAGAGACGCAAGGGTCAGCAGAAATCATGCACGTCGCAGTTCCTAGGTATGTGTTCAAAACAATAATCTAAGAATAAAGTAATGTAGAGCAAAGACAGAGTAAACAACGCGTAAAATAACATAGTATTGGAACGGCGATAGTTTAGTAGTTCAATCATAAAAATGACAAAAATTACACTCTAAGAATAAAATAATGTACAGTACCGTAAACTGGGGTAACTTTGTTCCACTCAAAATTTTGGTTTCTAAGTCGTTTAGTGAAGAATATTTCAAATTTTATCTGACTGGATTAAATATATTTTGTAAGTACTAGACTCCAATTATCTGTTTATTAACAAAATGAATTCAAAATTAATATTTTGAGTAGGACAAAGCTACCCGAAAATGGACCTAAGTTGCCCCAGTTTACGGTAATGTCAGAGTCAAGAAAAAATAAAATAATACAGTTTTGGAAATGCGAAAGTGTAAAATGTTTAGTAGGTCAATCATGAAAATAACAAAAATTACACTAAGAATAAAGTACTGTAGAGTATTGTCAGAGTTAATAAAAAGTAAAACAATACAGTTTTGGAAAGACGAAAGAGTAGTATGTTTACAAGGTCAACCATAAATTTGTCGAATTTTCTTTTTGGTTCAGTGAATTCAATCAAATATCCAGAATTTTAGGTTTATATTTGGCGGCAAGACTACTACAATTAACACTTGGTTACCCGCCGAAATCATATGGGTAAATATTTTACTCTTAACAGAATGCTCAAAATTATACTCGCAGTTTAGGGACACCATCAGACAAACTAAACATTTTACTCGGAAAGTTTTGCAACAGTCAGAGTAAAGTTTACTCGCGGAGTGGTGTTTTGGGACGAAGTTCTAGGTTGTAAAGGGCCTGAAGGTCTGCCAGTCTCTAAGCTGGATATGTCCGCCACTGACGTCAAAGGAAGGTCTCCGCGGAGAAGAGGCAGGAGACCACAAGCGTACAGAGGTTCGCCGAAGACAAGGTTGTTCGCTGCGCAGCGGAGAAGCCTGTTGGTCGTGCGGGGGGCTGAGGGGTGGGGGGACTTACGTAATAACGAAACGTCAGGAAAGTTTTGCCCGCGTCCTGCCGCTTCAGCTTATTCCGCAAGACGTCCCTGGGAAATAAACGCAAACTTCATTTCCCTGAATACCAATTTTCTTGAGGCACGATTTTGTCCCTCCACGGTAAATCCTTTTTCTGCCCTTTTTTTCTATTTGCGCGTTGCCGACGTTCTTCCTTTTTGTCGGTGACGGAGAGTGGCTCCTGCGACCTCACTGTCAAGACGAGAGAGAGAGAGAGAGAGAGTCCATTCATAGAAAGTTCACGGTTGGAAGAGATACTGGTTTTTAAGCGTGCGAGAGATACAGGAATGTCTAAATTCTTGTCACTTCGGGCTGATGTACCCAGTATTGTACGGTGGACCGATATTGCGAGGAGCAACGGAAATCTGGAAATCTTTTGCTGTCTCACTCATCTTGGATTCTTGGAAAAGTACTGGTACTAAATTTCCCACGGCGGCGTAGAGGGTGGTTATAGGGGAGGGGGTGGCACTGAGATACAAACGGAACTTATTCTTTCCTTGCGACACTGTGGTTTGCGTGAAATATACGGATATATAATATGTTGTAAATTAAGAAAGAAAAAACATACATGCGTATTTTAAAATGTCATATTAACTGCAGATTTATTAAGTTGTGCTGAATTTTACCCAACAGATATAACAATATACAAGCACAAGAGAAATTCCACAAAATGAACTGCAGCAATGAGAGTAATAACAGTTTTATTATAAATCAAATTTAAATATAGGTAAAGGCTCATTCTACAAACTTAATAACAGTGCAAGGCGACGTGGGGACACTGACAAAATAAAACACCAAGAAAACATAATAAAAGTTAAATAGGGCGATCAAAGCCCACGCCGTCTACTTTCAAAATTAACTGCCAGACGATTCGAGCCCACATAAAGATCAGATCACATATACTATTGCTACAACCGAAATATTTAGAATTAAATTGCACACAAAGAATTTACATACATTAAAGTAATTGCAGAAACACGAACAGTAAATACAAAACTTTATAAACTACCAATATGTTGAGAACACTCTTTGAAAGTTTACAAGATATTACAATGCTTAAAGGAAACAACCCACTCACAAATTACGGCTGCGTAATTGGGATTCTCGAATACGGTATAATGCTGAGGCAGTTTTGCAAGACGAATAAAAATTCAAGGACGTAGCAACTGACTCAAGCATTTAATAATTGTCAAAATTCAAGAATAGTCAACTTCAACAACTAGATTCACAACAAAATGCCTTGCCGAAGGCATGACTAACTAGTCAAAAATAATGCATACGCCATTTCCTTTTATGCTGGACTAAAGACAAAGAATGAATGGCCAATGCTTCCAACATATAGCCAACGTTCTAAAGTCGGCCAAGCATCAGTTACACATTGGTCGATTACTTCCAAGGTCGGATATTAGGCTAATGTGTATATCCGGCCTACTGCCCCTTCTTCCTCGTGTCGCACTATAGATAGGGAAACTTGTTTTTCGCGAAAATAGTTTTGCCTCACTTTGTTTCCGTGCCTTACGTGCGCACCTGCATCTCTGCTATGTGGTGAGTGATTGGATATTTTAACTGTCGCGAGCCTTGGGATTCTACCGGCAAAACACAGACGTGTGGTGCTGCAGGAAGGTTTTTGTAATTGGTTGAGTCAAATGAGATACGGCTCTTCACACAGACACGCTGCCAATAACCATGAAGCAGAATTGCAGATGTGCACGTAAAGCACTGAAACAAACTGGGGCAAAATTATTATCGAGAAAAAACAGGGTCGCTAACTATAGAGCAGGCAGGTACAGAAGCGGAACGGAGTGTCGACGTGGCACTATGGGAACGAAGTATTTTTTCGTCTGATTGGCTACGCGCGCCGAGCTGCGGGAAGATGTATTGGGCAGGTTGGCGTCTCTGGCGAGCTCTTCCCTTAGGCGCTGGTTAGATAAACGACTTCGCTCCGCGATGCAAGCGTGCTGCTGGGGCTCGCAACACACTGGGCCATTTTCGCTTCTGTACACGTTCATATTGTAAAGCGCTTACGTAAAGTAGCCCAGGTGAGGTAAATTCTGCTACAGGTTAGGAAGATCAATGTTGTTAGTTTGGCAAGGAACAATTTCTGCCACTTACATAAATATTGATAGTTTAAAAGTCGAAATGAGTTTGTTTTTCAATTCAAAATTAAATACTAACTGACATACATCTTTGCAAATCGTACTTAAAATTAATTTTATCACTGTCTAGCATTTTATTAGATTCTCTTAACGACAGCAGTGCAACTAGTGCAAAACTTTTCACTGTGCCTGACTCTGCCATAAGAAAACGCATTTTCTTTCTAACCTGTAGCAGAATTAACCTTAGCCCAGGCAGTGTAAATTCTCATTCAGAGTCGTTTGAAAAGTGGTCCAGAGAAGTTTGCTTGTGTCCAAAAAGTGAGCCGATATTATTAAAGTATTTGCATGTATTTATTTGATCACATCGTGGCTAACCATTGGTGACCTGATCACGTGACCGAGGAAACCTAGAGCTAACTCTAGCCGGTTACTTTTTGAACAACCCGATAAACCGATTAATAATCGACCGTATCACAGACTAAATAGTAATACAGACGTGAAATGACGTGGCGGCTCGTTTGATATAGGCGAACTTGGCCGCTTATTGGCTGCCCGAGGCTGTAGACTCCAGCCACATGTCTGTTTGGCTCCTGCATGTTACTACAGGTTTCCTATTGGCCTGGCTGCCGACTAGCAGAGCAGCTGCCTCACGCTGATTGGCAGTAGGTGTTTCCGCCATGTTGCTGGCCAGGGAAGCCATTTTGCTGGCGTGTGTGACTGAGTTCGCCTTCCTGCCGACTATTTCACTTCTGTATTCCTAAATATTCTGTGACCGTATCCCCGACTTTAGAACTGTTTCAAATACACTGCGACGAGTAAAAACATAAGGCTTAGTGACAATTAGCATCTTGCCTGACTATTCGTGAAAATAATTCTGCCCCAGTTCGCTTCAGTGCATTACATGTACTCTTACAACTTGGGTTCATGGTTATTACCAGCGTGTCTTTGTGAAGTAACGTCTCTCATTAGACTGCGCCACTCAGACTGCAGCACAACACGTCTGTGATTTGTGGATGTAACATATAGACATTAAAAATATCCAATCACTGGCTATGAAGCAAAACTGCAGATGTGCGCGTAAGGCACTGAAACAAACTGGGACAAAATTATTTTCGCGAAAAGTTCATGGTCCTATTGGTAGGTACTGCTCGACAAACCTAAGTGTGTCCTCGGAAAATATGTGAATTACAGTCGTCCCCATCTTCTACTCTCCTTCGACCCCCTACACCCTCCCAGCCAATAGCGAGTAAGTAGCCTGGCCGTCGCGACAAGCACTTCGTACAGTCACTTCAGCCAGAAAGTGACAACCAGTGTATAGTTGTTGTCCAACCTTTATTTCATGGGTTGCACAGATCTATTACACCTACTACAGATGGTAGCTTACAATAGTGAGTGAGATATATTGGTCAGCGTTCAACATCGAGGTCTTTAACGCTGCACTCTAAATCTGAATTAGTGAATATTCACCTATTCACGCCGATGGATGGAGCAGTTTCAACAAATTGATTCTGTGAAAAACAACTGTCAAATTTGTGACTATTCACTGATACCGATAAAGAGTGCCAACATTCCACAAAATAATTAGTGAATGTTCACAGATTTTCGAGTAATTTTTCACTGATTCAATAAGTGAAATCTGTTCTTTGAAAACAACTGGATAAACTGTGAATATTCACTGATTCACTTGTGTGGTGTTGGTATTCTTAAAAGAAATCAGTGAATATTCACAAATTAAACAGTGACTATTTTCACTGATTCAAAATGTTGAAACTGCTCCGTACATCAGCGTGAATCAGTGAACATTCACTAATTCAGATTTAGAGAGTGGTGAGGTGTGACATGATGTGAGTATGGAGCAGCGCCGGAATGAAAGGGCGGGGGAAACGGGAGATGCCCGAGAAAACCCGCCATCCAGCGGCATCGTCCGGCACGATTCCCACATGCGAAATTCCGGGGACTCGCTTACTATATGATTGGAGTGTACATGGAGGGAGGGCTTCAAGACATTTCCCTCCACTACCTTCACACAGCAACCTCGAAACACTAGCGCTCTTACCTTCCCTACCCGTGGCTACACTTAGGTTTGTCGAGCAGTATTTAATCGGAACAATTGTTGTGTAGCAGTTGTCTGTCGCTGTCTATTAGCAAGTAAATACGTTAAAACGCTTAATATGATATATATTTTATATATTATTAGAGGTACGTAAATTTCGCAGATACATTCCAGGTCAGGTTGAACGCCAATTATGTAGGCCTATGCTTCATTGTTATGTCTGTGACTTGCTGGCGGCTGTTACGAAACGCGTTTGACTACTGCAAGCCAGTAGTATGTAAGGAAATAATGCGAAGTGCTATCGCTTGCTACCTGCTTAAGCCAATATATAATCGATTGTGGCCAGTGGGTGGACAGAACTGACAAGTCTAGGCTGCTGCCAGATGAATCCGCGAAATTTACGTACCTCTATATACTATGTTCTCCATCCCAATCGAACCTAGCGACGTCTTACGTAGAAATTTATGACAATAGAGTGCATATTCCAAGGTTGCGATAGAGATAAATTGCACCGGTTACCGAGTCAGTTCCACTGGACGACTGGTCAGTTCACAGGATGAACGATGCAGAAACTAGTCTTGGTGACAATATACAGTACTCGACGTCAAGCAACTAATAGTCTTCGTGCAAATATTTTATACCTTATCAAAATGCTAAAATATAGTGTTCATGACATTCGCGTTCGGAAACAGCGTCCATCGTTTTGTTTCTGAGTAAAAATACATTAGAGGTGTGTTGAGAGGTTTTGATAATTTTGCATTTTATCGCGAATAGTCTAAATAAGTATATGCATAGATATTTTACTTTTTTTTCGCTGTCTCTGGTAGGTCGGGAAGGAAGGACATAAGGCAGGAAATACAGAGGGAAGAAGAGGCGTAAGGAAAATAAAATAAATTTAAGGAAAGAAGGGAGAGATGAATAAACGAGAGAAGGCAGGAATAAAGGAGGAATTTACGGAAGTGAGGGATTAAAGGGAGGTAATAAGGAAAACGTAAGGAGTTGTATGTAAGAGATGAGAATGAGGAACGAAGGAAGAAAATAATGGAGCGAGTAATGAAAGTAAGGTGAAATTAAACAAGGAGGAAGAAAGGAAGAAAAGTAGAAGAGCAGCAAGATAGAAAAAATTTGGGGAATTAAAGGTGGGAGAATGGAGGAATGGATAGAAGAGAGAAAGTAAACAAGGGAGGAATAAGGATTAACGGAATCGCGGAGTGAGGATGAAAGCGAGAAGGGGTACGGACGAAGGTTATTAGAGAGGGTGTGGGGAAGGAAAAAAATGACTAAGGAAGTAGGAAAAAATGAAGGAAACAAGTGAGCAAGGAAGGATAGTTGGGAGCATGGGTAAAGTAAGAAAGGAATGAAGGTAGGGAGAATGGAAGGGAGGGAATGAGGAAGGGATATAGTCTGTCTCATGTAACTTTTCCATATTTTGACATTTCTGTTCTGAGCAATGTGCTTGGCAGTTCCGTTGTTTGGAGCAGTAAACCTGCCTAGCTTCCTGGAAAAGCTCTGCTCTTCAATAATGTTGACACACGCACTTCTCAGAAGTGAACTGTCAAATTATAGATAGAGACATGAACTTTTCGCGAAAAGAAATTTGCCTCACTTTGTGTCAGTGACTTGTGTGCACGTCTGCAGACTTGCTTCACGGTCAGAGATTGGATGTTTTGACATTCGTGTGTCGTGGGGTTTTACACGCAAATCACAGACGTGTGGTGTTACAGTAACCTTATTGTGATTGGTACAGTCAAATGAGAAA